>WYDI02034028.1:41499-69734 GCA_009867235.2 Psittacus erithacus | reverse complement strand
CATCCCTCCGGGAGCCGAGGGAGGAAGGAGGTGGGGGGGCAGTGAGTGGGCTGTGTGGCAGGCCTTAAACCACGACATTGGAGAACTGTGATTTCTTGTCAGTGTTTGTTCTAACATTGTATGTTGCTTCTGAGTTTGTTTAGGCTTAAATTCCTTTCTCAAATAATGCCTTTGTCAGTATGTCCTGTGGTTTTATATTTGCACCTTCTCAATATTTTAAGTATTGAATTTACTAGTGAAAAACTCTGTTGGTTTTGTTTGTTTCTTGTCTTGTCTTGTTTTGCTTTTTCTTCTTTTTTAATACCAAGCCCATAAACTCTATTTGAAATGTGATAATTATGTTCCTCCTTTGCCTGTGTGCATGTGTGTGTGCTTAAATCTGTCTCCAATGAGATAAGCTCCTGCAGGAGGAAGGTTCATTGACTGTCATCAGAAAAAAAATTCCACGTTTTTCAGATTCTGCCTTCAGCAACCTCACCCACTGAAGGTGACGGGTCTGGGCAGCGAGAACAACGTTATGAGGGATTAAAGCAGTAATAGTTCGTTTTGTTCAGGTATGTCTCTGCAAGGAGCAGATGCCATGGAAAAGAAGGTGGTGTTTTACTTTGAAGCTCTTCAGAACAGAGCAGTACTTTCACATATCTATAAAGTCATGTCTGCTGACGTTTTTATAGGAAGGTCATTATGCATTTTCTAGCTATTCAAACAGTTTCTCCTTTTGCACTCAATTTTAGACATTCTTAACACCTCCCTTCTTTCCCTTTTACTTTTCACATAGTTAATTGTCAACTACATTCGTGTTTCCTTCTCCTTCCTTCAGCTTACCCCTCTTAGGTTTAGTTATTTCATTGTAGGTGAGTAGCTCCAGCTCTGATCATGTTTTGTTACCCTCTCTTAGAGCTCTCCAGCTTATCTACATCTTTCAAATAATACTATGCAGTGAAGTGCTGGTTAGCCAACGAGATCTGGGTTAGTGCAGCCTGTTAGTAAGTGGTTTAAATGTTTTCAGTTGTGTTAATATG
The DNA here is from genome assembly GCA_009867235.2 of Psittacus erithacus. NCBI lineage: Eukaryota > Metazoa > Chordata > Aves > Psittaciformes > Psittacidae > Psittacus > Psittacus erithacus. The sequence goes on along the minus strand of WYDI02034028.1, from coordinate 68,712 downwards.
TTAATACAGGTAAATTTGGTCAGTGCGTATTGAGAGTGCTGTTCTGCCATTCTGGGTGAATTCTTGCATCCATTTCACAAAAGCATAGGAGGACTTTATGGTAGAGAAGGCCCTGTCCACATTGACACCTTCATGGATAGTGAAGCTCTATGGGAAACAACAATGAATTTGTTTCTGATAAGAATCATAATGGCATTAAATAAGTAATTGTATTAATTTTTTTAATACAAACTGACATTGTGGGTCTTTTCATTGCCTCAAAATGTGTTTTCATCAATTAAGGAAGATAGCGTAAGGCAGAACTCATCCCTGGTTTAAAATAAACAATTTGAGTCTAATGTGTAGACCTGAGAACGGTATCTACATTCTTGTATTCTTTCCTTGTATTTCAGGGAAGTTCAGAGTTATTGGTATAGTCCATGAAACTGTACAGCAAAAAAAACTGTGGAATTTGACTCTGAATCCAAGATACAATTCAAAACTCAGTTCAATCCTTGTATTTGGTGAGCTTGCATCCTCTTCTTCCTTGTGTTTTATTCATGCTTACTAAGGTATTTCTACAAGAAAGTCTCCTGGCATTAACCTTTTTTTTTAAGCTGTCACTATGTCAGAAATAAACCTTCTGGCATTGGAGAAGACACTTTGAGGTGTGGTTCTCAAAGTCGAGATCTGGGGCCATGATAAACCCCTTGTAGTTACATATCCATAATCTAATAGCCAGTTAAATTCCTGGGAGAAAGGCTTTTACAATAAATGTAACAGCTGATACTGCACTGTGTGTGACTAACCCATAGCTCTGTTCCAATTGCATGTTAAAGCACAGGAACACACACTTCTGGCTTTATCTGCTTCCAGGCACAAAATTACATCTTGTTCCTCATTAATAATATTCTTTTAAAAATAGTGCAAGCATGAAGACAAAGCCTGGACTTATAATGATATTCTGGAGCATTAGAGATACTACAGGCTTCTGATCCTGTTGTGAAAAGAGTGAGCAAATGGAGAATGTCTGTATCAAGAGGGCAGTGAGGTCTTCTTGGCTACTCTCATGCACACTTTGTCTTCGTTTTGGTGCATATGAGTCTGTACCAGTGTGCACTGCATTTTAACTCCTGTCCAACATAATATATTAGTTTCTAATTACACTGCTCTTCAAACCAGTGTAGATCTCAGGGCTGGTTTTTAGAGGCGATGGCTATTAAGCCATCACATACATTAACGCAGAATATCAATCACAACAGTTGTTTGTTGCTGAAAACACAGAATCTGTGCTGTTCATAGAAAGGTTCCCTTGTTCCCTTGACTGCCTTGTGCCTATGAAATTTGAGAGACAGATTCAATTTCTTTTTCTTCCACGGATATTCTGTGCAACTGTGGGCAAGTCTTTCAGGCTCATAAAAGGACTTGGATCCTAGGACTTGTGCAGTTTCTTTCCACTCTCCCTTACGTTTTTATTTTTTAATTGTAAGATACCAAAGTAGTCCCTTACATGGATAGTAGAAGTGTTGAGAAATGTCTCTGCCTCAGTCTTTTTAATGACCTGGTGGTCAGAGGATCTTTTACCAAAGCAAGAGTTGCAAATTTCACTGTAGGACCAATATCTACTGGATGAATGTTTTCTCCTTTGTATTAATACGCAGAACTGTGAATAACTGAGAGAGTAGTGAATGACAGTTAAAAAAAAGCTGACTATAATGAATGTAAGTGCATAACTGAATGCAGAATCAACTCCTCTCTCAGCGAGCTTTGCATTTTGCTTGTTGTTTTCAGTGGTTTAAATGTACCAAATAAAACTTGTTCTGCACAACTTCTAGAGAAAAGAGGAAAGAAACTGGTTTGAATGGGAGCCTTTGCCATTGGGATGGAGTGCTCTCCTCAGTGTCCTTGGGAAATGCTTTTGGGAAATCTGCATATTGATAGAGCCAAAAAGAAAACATAGAGAGGCCGTAACAACAGCAGTAATGTTGGAAGCAAACAGAAAGATGTTCTTGTAAGGTAATGCAGGAGGACTGAAGTACAAGATACAGGGGCAACCTGTCAGAAGAATTGTTCTCTTGCTGCCACAATTGTTGTATATACTTGACAGAGGGATGAAAGACTAAAACCGAGTCACCTGTGGGGAAGACAAAAAGGTGCAAATCTGGCAGAGACATCAGAGTTGATGTTTCTAAATTTAGCCCCTTACACTTGTCAGCTCCGAATGCTGCAGATCTGTTAGGAAGGTTGGCCAGGCTGGGACTAGGCGGACAGATCTTTGTAGGGGAAATACGTGTGGCTGTTATACTTGGGAAACGACTACTATGAAAACTGCCTTCAAAAAACGGGCATCCCTACTACAAAGCCACTATGCTTGTCACCAGTTTCAAAGGCTCTGCTCAAAACACCCAGATTTCCTCTTCAGTTTCTTTTTGGGTGCTTTGTTTTTCCCCTTTTCTCTGCCAGAGTTATTTACATTGCATTGCTGTGTGTTCTTTTAGGCTGTTTAGGCTCTGTAAAGGACCTGTAGCAGTAAAACGTCTAATAATGTGAGGTGCTCAGTTCTTGTTAGTGCAGTTGCCATCTGTGTGAAGGGAATTCTGCATGGGTGGCTGTAGGTGTGAATTGAAAAAAATGAGGAGGCGGTGAAGAAATCGAAGATGTTGTGAATGTGAACAGAGAAATTGGATTGTTGAACATCCCTTGTCCTGCAGCATAAAATAATTGTTGATGGAAGTTTTACTGTGCAGAAAATCTGTTTTGAGCTGTGTGCGCATGAGCTTTTCCTTTCGGCGTGCAGATTGAAATGATGTGGAGAAATGCAGACCCTTTTAGAAGGGAGCTGTTGATGATAATGGCACTAGCCTGGAATTTGTTTCTATCTTCTGTGAGTTTGGCAGAAAAGGCTAGAAGAGCACTGAGCATCCTTTGCTCTTCTCATGATGGAGAGGACTGATCTTTTGCACTGTGCTTGGGTTCCTTTGACTCTGCAGAATAGATTATCTGTTGCTTTTTCAGGAAGAAGTTACAATAATTGTATTGATTGTCTTTCATTTGACTCTTGACTGAGAGGAATAAAAAGCTTCAGGATTATTGATTTAGTTTTGCACTCAAGTATTTTACTTTTGTTTTCAATTCCCATAGGATCTAATCCCAAGGCCATTTAGGCAGTTGTGTAAGGCTTTAATGCAGTAGAGATAATGCAGTTTTGTTCTGCAGGAGCCTAAACCGGCACACAGCCCATGTGTCTGTCTCCTTGCTCAGGCATTTATGACTATATCATCTGATAATAAACCTAATACGAATTAAGAGAAGTTAAATGGATTCGTTTATTCTGCCTTTTCAGAAACTATTTTTTATGTACCTGAATGACTTCTAGATAGATCCTTGTTGTATCTGTCCCTGTCAGAGACCAGCAGCAGAGGGGCAGGAACTGAGGGCTAGAGAATTTCAAGTGCCAAGCACATCTCGATTTTGTTGCTACTGAAATGTTGTATCTGTCATAATAGAAATAAGTGCACTGTGCTTTGGAACATCCATGAGTAGGAGTTGGGCAATGTTGTCATAGTCAGCACTTAAATTTTAGCATTTATATGTTATTTTGTTCTCCTTCCACCCTGTTGTGCATCCCTAAAGAAAGAACAGCTTTGACAATACCAATCCAATTCTGTAGGAAAGGCTGCTGAACCCCATGCTAACTACAGAGGTGATGCCTGGCTCAGAGGCTGGAACTGAGAATCCTTTTTTCAGTCTGTCAGTGCTTCATTTTTTGTGGAAGAATAGGATTTTATGTCTGATTCCTCGAACTCCTTTACTTGGAAAAATAAACCTGTCAATGTAAACAGAATTTGGTTGGGCAGAAATATTTAGGCAGAGAACAGTAAAACAAACCTGTAGTGCAAGATGAGCACAGAAACATGCCATTAAATACAAGTCAACCTTATTTCATAAATTAGGGTCTGTTGAGCCCTTATGGATCAAAGACCCCACGCAGAATTAACACAACTTCTGTATCTGGCAACTTATGCACTGTGCCTGTATATGTAGTGCTGGTGTGTGTAAGAGGAAAGGAGTGGACACATGAATTGATTGTTTATATAACACAGTTCATGTGTTTGATGTCCCACTATTACAATCACACAATCTTGTAATAAGGTGAATTTGGCTTAGACTTCTTGGCAACATTTTTTTCCACCTCTTTCCAACATCTTTGCAGGTGTTACATTGGTGCTATATCCTTCTGCCGCCTCATTTTCTTGCTGTTCCAGGTAAGCCGTATTAAAAACTAGGAAATGCTTTGGGACAAAAAGGCATTAGCATTTAAAATTGTTTTATTATATTAAATTTAGCTTCCACGCCACTCTGCAATAGCCGTATGCACACCAGAATTTTATGAAGGCAATTAAATATACATATGTCCAGGTCAGGTTTGTTCTCTTGGACAAAGTTTTTTCTAGGATGGTTGGTAGCTGATAGTATTTGTAAGATATCAAAGTAGTCCCTTACACAGGCAGTAGAAGTGTTGAGAAATGTCTCTGGTTCTCTCCTTTTACTTTTGACTTTCTGGATGACCTTGGCAAACCTTTTTTGTGTCTTGCCCTCATTTTTAAGATAAAGATAAGGAGGCGGAGATACTTTACACAATGCTTCCGCATCTCTCCATGACAAATGCTGTGCCATTCCCAAGTTTTTATTGTCATCCAAGTGTGGTCATTAGTATGCTCTTTCCCTGAGAACGTTAAGCTTTCCCCAACCTGTTCTCCTTTTTTTGCCTCCAAAAAAATTAAGTACATGTATGTTATATCCAGGAACTTCCTAGTACTTTAAAAAGATCAGGGGATAACATTATCTCTGTTTTGCAGATGTAGCAGCGGAGAATCTCTAAAGAGCAAGATCCTTCTTGGAGATTATACATCATCTTGCTTAGTGGTCCAGGTTCCTGTATCCCAGCAGCTTTAATCGCTACACAACTTTGCTAGCCATTGTAAGACAGAGAGGGATGAAAAAGCCATCTGCTGCTTGTTGTTGCTAGGGAGTTGCATGCTGCCCTCAGGTTAGGCTTATCCACTTTCTTTCACATTTGTACTTGTTTGGACCATTACTCTGTGCTGAGCTAAAGTTGGTTTGGCTCTTGTGTGTTTTCCTCTCCTGCCCAGTAGGATGGCAACTGGACAATTCAAGGTGGGCTGCATGAATTTAAATGTAAAACTCCTTAATACATACATGCAGAAAGGGAGAGTAAATGTTGATTTTGTAAAGGTTTACTCTACTGCTTGCTTGTTGTCTGGGGCTTGCAGCACCGATGAGGAAGAAAACTGCTTTACTGAAGAATACTCACACCCGAGACACTGGCAGAATACTGAGATTTATATAAATCTGCTCGTTATGGCTCTGTGGGGAATTTCCAAGTGTATTAGCATTTTTAGGTCCTCTTATCAGCACTTCAAAGATAAAGTGGTATGAGATGAATGCTTTTCCCTTAGCGTGCCGGGTTTTACATACACTGTGCACCCAAAATAGGTAGGGAAGTCTAAAAGAGGTTTTATAAGTAGATGTTAAAAAATGTGCTGAATTATTTTCCTATGGTTTTTAATTATAGTTTGTCAGACGGATTCTCATATTCACAAGCCAGATAATCACTGGTGGTTTATTTAAAGAAAGAAGAAAAGACAAAAAGGCAGGCTGGGTGGTGTTTCCATGAGGTACTGCTGATGGGGGCTCTGTGTGGCTCCCTCGTGTTTATCTCCCTGCTCACTGTCGTCATGGAAGCCCAGAGCCGACTGGGAGATCCCGCTCTGCACGGGACTGGATTACTGACCCTAACGCAGGGAAAATTGAATGTATTAAGCAGCAGCCACATTTTTAACCCCAGGAACTTCGCAAGGAATTTGAAACAAAAGGTCAGAGCCCTCTGAGGAGATTTTAATCGGGGGGGGGGGCTCAGTTTTAAAAAACAAATTAGCATCACCATAGAGAGGCAGCTCCCAATAACCAAAAACCAGGGTACAAAATGAAAGATTTTTTCCCTTCTCCTGGGTACTGCTTTCCATCTTTTTTTTTTTTTTCCAGTCAAAGGAGGGCTCTTGTCTTAGACGTAGCTGAGGTGAGCTAAGCTCTGACCTCAATGCAGTTGGTTGCACGCACATTGGAAGTGGGAAAACTAGCGACATCAGAATGTCTTGCCAGTCCCTGGGTGAAAGATAAAAGAGCCTTATTCTTTTATAGGTGGTTAACAACAACGGTCTCTTGATTTATATGTATATAAATTCACTAAAGGCCCATGAAAAGAGAAATCTATGGAAGTTAATCTGTCAGGGACAGATAAGGTTTTCTCTCCCTTTCTCCTTTTCCTCCTGGTAGCAAATAAAGTATTTCACAGAATTCTAATAAAACATAGAATTCTGTAAAAATCTGTGAAAGAAAGCTCATGAGCTATAACATCTTGGCTTGCATGTACTTGCATGTGGAAATTGTGGATGTCATATCCCTCAGAATAAGGGATCGCAGGATCACTGAATCATTAGGGTTGGAAGGGACCTCTGGACATCATCTGGTCCAGTCCCCACCAGGAGCTGTAGGGAGAGGGTTAAAAGGTTTGCATTTGGAAATGCAGAGGTTGTAATTGACAGAGGTAAGGCATGGACTTAACTCCAGTTTGCTGCTTTGTCCAGCAGATTTGTGTTGCAGCAACTGGGCATTGGGCTGTACAGTGAGGTTAATGGCAGATGTGTGTCTGTGTGTGAGAGGTGGAGGGCATGGACCAAGCCTGGGAAGCTTGTTTGGCCATTCTGCCCTCAGGGGTTACAGCAGGATAGCTCCTGCCAAGGAAGTCTGTGGGGACTGTGTGCTGGATTAATGCAAGCTGCATTTCACTTTCCTTTTCCTACCATAGATGCTGTCCCCTGAGTTCAGCGTACATCTTTCGAGCTCTTCTAAGGAGCTGTTTTAGGCTTGTTGCAAATGGCAGCGGATTTATAAGTTAACAAGCTTATACTGATGAGTGTTTTCTCCTTAAGCCTGACTATCCAAATGTAATAATACTGTGCAGATTTTTCCCTGAAGGGTGCCTGTCACTTTGGAGAATATGCACTAAGCCTGAAACAACACGAAGAATTAGCAGATTTTAATGATAGCTGTTGTCGTATGAGATTTTGTAAGTGAAGCATGCATTTTTGGTGCAACCAAACCAGGAGCAGACCCAGCAGCACTGCCACTGCTTTTGACTTTTTGCTGTGGAAAAGTATTGAAGACATCTACAGTTATGGGGTTTTTTATACGCAAACTGCTTTATAAGTATTTAATAATTAGTCTCCCAACAAATTTATACTCAAAGCTGAATTTGTCCCAAGGCCTCTCCTACCTCTCAGATTGTTTCTTAGTTTCTGTCATCCCAAAGTAATTAATGCAGAGTTCTATGTTGATTTGGTTTTGATGGTATAGTACCTGATAAATTGTAGTATAGGAATGAAATAGGTAACTGCTTAATTTACTTTAAAGGATTATATGCTACAGCATCCTTCAGTATATTTGTGTGTAAGTGGAGGCATGAATCTGTACAATTAACAAGACTGATGGTATTGTTTCCCCACCGAAACTTTGGTTTGGGACACTGTAGAACAGCATAATAGGAATCTTTTACAGTAAAGGTGGTGGCAAAGTACCCTTTTTCTGCTATGTACACTGAACACTTAAAGGTCACACTTGTTGAGAGCAGCAGCTTTGTTTTCCAACACAAGTGAGGTGTTTTGTTCTGGTTTATTCATTTTACTCTGAGGATTGAGTTGTGGCACTTGTGATGTGACTTTACACTGTTTCAGTTTGGTAAGTATTGGGTGGCATACTCTACAGCCAGCAGGGACTGAGGCAGAGAGGTGCAAAACACCCTAGTGTGACTGTGATAAAGAATGATGCTGAATCACTCTCTGCCCTGAAGAAATCTCTTCCAGCAACACAGTTAAGATTAAATGACAGTGACTTCTCAACTGTTCACTTTTTTTTTAGCATCTACAAGCCTAAGCATAGGGTAATGGTGGGAAGTGGGATAGCCAAAGCACTGCACAGGGGAAGATAATAATGGTAAATCATGACAGGAGAGAAAATGAAACTGAGATTTTTTTTCCTCCAGTGCCAAAGCTATAAGGGAACATGGGGGAAAAAAACCCAAACCAAACAAAAACCCCCAAAACCCCACCAAAAAACTACACCATGATTAACATGACAAAGAATCAGAGATGCTGTCATTCCTGTGTGTGAATTGGGAGAAGGCAGTGGCGACAAATGGACATGAGACAGCCTCCAGACATTTGCAGCTGATTAGGAGCACCACAGACAAGCAGCTGTCATACCAATGAAATATTGTGGAATTGAAATGAACTTACCGCTGGTTGGGGTGCCACCCCTCGTACTAAGCTTTTATCACTGCTGCTCCAGGCTTCTACTCTTTACCTAGTCAATGCCGTGTCTCTATCTCCCTGCATGCATCCCATTTAATTAGATTCACTTTAAATCAAAATGGGGCTCAGTTTCTGCAAGCCTGTGTTTTATGCGGTGATGGGGCATGGAGCAGACTGGAACTGCTCTCCTCAAGCACAGCTGAGACTGGGTAGGTTATCACTGGTACAAGTGCGATGCTAATCAGATAATAGCTATGGAAGTTTGGAGACCACTAGCTTTTAAAAGCTGCTGGTAACCCTTTGATTTCTGCTCTTTGCTTCTCTTGCCCTTCTTTTTCATGCCCTTTTTCCTCTAGTTCTGTGCAGAAAGCTTGTTAATATTTTGTTCAGCTACCAGCTAACAGGATGAGGTTGCAAATAAGGGAAATAGTTCTCTTGAAGTAGCTGTATCCTTAAAAATATATCCATATATACTTAAAATGCTGAGCCTTTGTATAACATGTGTAAAATATATTTGCAGATCATTTAGCTCAAGCCGTGGTGTGAAAGGTAATTCTAGTTGACTGCTGGGAAATAGGAAGTGTAGCCTCTCATTTTCTGCTTTTAGTGCTGAGTTATTCATGGAATCTGCAACTTTTTTTTTTTTTTCTCTCTCTTTTTGGAATTATAATGGATTAATGGAATTATTTTCCATTATTCTCTAGATTCAGCGGCTTCTAAATCCAAAGGAATAGTCTGGATTTAAAATATTGCCTCCAGGAGCAGAAAGTCTGTTTTCCTGTAGGATGGATGTTTTGCTCTCCAGTCTATTAATTATGGCCTTTTCTTTCAACGGGAATAATTGTGTTATTAATAGTCTTTTCATGAACAGAAGAAAGGCCTCTTTGGAAGGAGAATGCTCTTGCTTCACAAAAGGTTTCTGATAGCCTTAAGGTGGATTTATCTGGTGAAGCCTTGGCTAACCTTCATATTAAACAGACAGAAGCAGTTTAGGGAATTTGGGGATGTGAAGCAAATTAGAAAATAAATTAAAAGCATTATAGCTCAATAGTAGAAATTAATGCAGCTGCTGTAAGCTTCATCCTGAGAGAGTTGTCAATATCTGCAGAGCTCGTGCTATGGGGAAGAAAATTGATGTGTATTTTAACATTTGTGTTTTGCCCCACAAGAAGCAATTTGAAAGAGTCCCCTGTAGCTTTGATGGCTTTGCTTATCTTAACTCCTTCCACACCAGCGCCCTGAGTGTCCTCTGGGGATTGCAGAGCAGAGGGGCTAACAGCCCATCCCAGGCGAAGCATGTTGTGAGTAAAAGCTGTGCAGAACAGATGCTGATGACAACACTGATGTCCAGGATCCCCTGTGCAGCCGCTCCTCCAGGCTCCTGGCTGTGCAGGTTGTGGCAGGCTTGCTGCAGCAATTTCTGTCTTGCGGATGAATAGTTTGGGGATAAAGGCATCAGCTGAGTCTGTGCCCAAAGAACAACAGTCTCTTCTGTTCTGTTATGGTTTTGTTAGTGTTGGTGGGAGAAGAGTACTAACTTCTCTCACGCTCTCACATCCCAACCCTCTGCAGTGCCATTCCCTCTGCAGGAGCTCTTTGTGTCTGCTCTTGTCAATGGAGATTTAGTATTGCCTCTTTGCCCCCTGACGCCTGGGTGGAGGCTCTACCAAGAGAACAGAGAGGACAGTGGTGCATCTCTTTTTACTTATGGACCAGAGAAGGGGGTGCTGCTCATCCTGAACCAACATGAGACAAACCTCCTGAAGCAGGAAAGAGTAAGATGGAAGGAATTTTGTTATCAGCATGGACAGAGTCATTCAGGGTGGGTACATGAGAATTGAAGAGAATAGAAAAAACCATGTTAAATTGCTGATTGAAAAGAAGACTCTGGCATCTGTGTTCTCTGGTACTCTTAACATAAACAGGAATTGACAACTGTTGTTGCTGTTGTTAATATGTTATATTTTGGTTGCGCTGGGTACTCAGTCAGATCTGGTCCATGGTGCTCTGACAACTGTGCAAACACATAGTAAAGGAGAAATTATGTTCCAGGGAGTTTGTGATCAATGTAAGATATTTAAAAGTGTATGAAAGGGTGGAAGGTGGTGAGAGCAACCATGATATGGCCTGTGGCTGCCTAGGTCAGACCCTACAAGGGTAAGCAGAAGGAGATGTTAATCTCAAAGAGAAATAGATTTTAGACAAGAATCTTTCATCTGGTCCTATGACAGCATTCATAGGGCTAGATGTGTTAGAGAGTTTGAGGCAACAGAGGACAAATGGCTATTTGAGGTTTACCTTTACTAGTATGTTGGAGCATACTGGAGTTAGACAAGTAGTGGAAACGTAGGCTGTGCAAATACTGCAGGGGACAAGGAAGGTGTTCTGGAATGAAGGCCACTGGAGAGTGCAACAATCAGAATGATGTGTCAGGGCTTTACTATGTTCGTCATGGTAAAGAGCTGGGTGTTGTGAAAATGACAATGTGCCTGCTGGGTGCATGCTCCTCCTCCGTGAGGAGGAGGATGCCATCTGTGGCAGAATGTGGCAGCAGAAGAGCTGGAGAAAATTGGTAAGTTTAGCTTGTTTGCTGTTATCTATCCTGGAAAGCTCATTCCATGGTTGTAGATAGGATAGGGGATACTTTTCTGAATTTTAGCTTGCTGGCTCCTTTCGGGGCTTTTTGTGTCTCTTAATTTTTAATAAAAAGAACTCCTTGCTATCTTTAATACATGCTACTACTCTTTAAACATGAATTCTAATCTTAACACTGTGAAATAGATTATAGCATGCTTCTGGCAGAACATGACTTGCCTCCAGAGTAAACAAGGAAACTCATAATCTTGAAAACCTGACCTTTGCTTAATTTCTTCTTACTTGTTCTCAGTATGTGTTTCTCCTGTAGTCTTCTCTTTATTTAAACCATGAGAGAGTACGAATGTTAGCTTTGTCTTTCTGACTTCTATAAGTTACTCAGTGAACTTTGGACGCCTTATCATTGTCTGTGTGAGGCAAAGAGTTTGGGCAAGGGAGATGAGGAATTGCATGTATGTGGAAAAAGATGGAACAGAGTATTCAAAACAAAGTTGGACTGAAAAATTGTTATCAAATGAGAGCTCACTTAGGGATAATAACTCTGCATCTCGTATGTAGCCTAGACTTCTTGCAGTCTATGCTACAAAACTGGGCCATTTATTTGAGCTCTAAACATTATGGATGGGGTAAGGAGGCCTAACATCTGACAGCGGGTGCTAATGTCTTTATTCTGCTGCACCTGAGACCCTGACATTCGCCTTCTAGTGCTGCTGAAAATGCAGGTCAATTAATAGGAGCAGAGTTCTCATTTTTGATCCTGTATTTAATTCCCTGAAGCTATTACTGCCTTGAGGGAATGGGGGAAAAGTGAAGAAGATAATTAGACTTGACCTTGCATTATGGACTTGTGCAAACTGTTGGATTAGCAATGAATGCTGTCAAAGCTTGGTTTGAATGTGGTGGAGGGACATGACGCATTGCAAACCATGTTGCTGAATATGCAAGGGAGTAAAAATTGAAATGGAAAGGACAAGAGGAAAGCAGAAAACAAATGCTGAGGCCAACTCTGTAAGTGCGATGCTGTCAGGAGTTAATGTCTATTTTCTTTTTTGTCAGAACATCAGTGATAATCCGACAAAATGGTGCTAACTGCAGAGAAACAATTAAGATGGGCCTTCACAGCCTAAATGATTAAAAAGAAAAACCAGGAAAAACTAGGAATGACACTAAGGGAACACGTTCTAACAGAACCTGTGATGACAAGCAGCAGCAGCAGCCGTTCATCAAATAGATGGAGCAGAGCAACTGATTCTGATCGGCTTTGCTTTTTCTTTCTGAGTTCTCATTGCACATTCGCTCACATTATCCTACTATTAGCATTACCGGCTTCCATTTTGGTGCGGATTACAATGGCTTGAATAAGTCTTTTTTGGAAACCATCTGGCCTTAGACATCAAAGAACAGCTGTAGATAGAGCTGGCTTTTAATGTAGCTAAAGTTCATGTCTCTGTGTAAAATAAAATGGAGCAGTGCCCACATTGATGCTGACGTGGTGACACTGAGCCTTGGGGAATTCGATTTCTCATTTTCAGTTTCTTTGCCTTCAGCCTTTCCCCCCATTAAGGATTCTGGGCCAAATCCTGTTCACCCTGCTCATGTGAGAACAGCTTTTGCTATTAGTAGGATTCTTCGCTTGCATCTTTAGACCGTATAGTCTGTGTCCTAAATTTAGGCATTGTTCAGCAAGTAGGGGTGAAAGGAAAAGAAGGCGATATGAAACCCAATGTAATTCAGAATTTTGCTATGATTTGACATTTGCTAAAAGCTTCTTTTTGTATAACTCCTTTTGAAGCTGGGGATCCGCAATCTAAAGCGGTTCAGCAAAGTGAAACATGCCAGAAAACATTTCAAAGGGTGAAACCATAAGGCTGGATTCTGTTCTTGTTTGTAGTGGTGTTAATTTGGAGTGATGTGGACATGTTCTAGATTTATGTAGCTGTTGCAAACAACTGTACCCAATGTAGGAAATGGAACTGATTGTTATTTAGGGAGAATTTGAAAGTTATTATAACTGATTGTTATAAAGGGAGAATTTGAAAGTTTGACATGATTTATGAAAATGTATTAATTTTCTGAATTCCTAGGACTTAGCAGTAGCAGCTCAGCTGGAGCTGTGATGTGAAGTTAGAACATTTCAAAGGCAGCATTAACAGGCAGGCTGCTTCCAAGAACGAGCATGTGGTTGTTGGTTTCCCTGTGTGTGGGTCCACAGAAAGGAGAGCATTGCCAGGACCCTTTCCTTTCGTTCCCTTCCTACCCTGGGGGCTTTGGAGTAGTGAGTGATGCTGATCTGGCCCAGCCCCACCGTGCAGAGGAGGAGAGCAGAGCAGGAAAAGATTGGTTGTCTGAATAACCTCTTCTGGCTTTTGAGAATGCAAATGGAACCTGGGAATGACCTGGCTTACTGATCATCCCTTTCTACTTCAGTTCCTGTAAGTAGAAGTACCTGTGTTCCCTGTGTACTCTGAAGAGAGCAGAATTGTATTATTTGTGTTACTGCTTTAGTAATGGTCTGCGCTGTCAAAACAGAGCAAATGGGGAGTGAGCAGTGAGGGAGGAAAGTAATCCCCTGTTTATACCAGGTCATCTTCCATAGCCCTCTCTGAAAGGAACAAAGAGAAAGTGAAGGCAAGGGAAGAGGGTGCTACAGAAACATGTTTCAATTACTTTATGAAGGAGTAACTGTAAATGTTCCTCTTTAAAATTTGCTAGGCTTCATTGATTTAACACTGCACTCAACATGGGAATTTTCCTCCTGAGCAGATAGGTTACATTACACCTGACCTCTTCCCTGCTCTTTCTTTTATTTTTCAAGAGTGACTTTTTAATAATGATTTGCAAAACAAAATGAGATTCACTTTGCAAGTGCTCTCTCTACTTCCCTGTATTCTTTGGCTATTGAAGTAATTGCTTGTCGGAGTTAAATATGTTCATGTTATGAAAAAGCCCACCTGTAAGTATAGTATATCTAAACTCATATCCTTATCCTGAGCAGATTTATTTTGACGATAAACTACCCTTGCATACAGTCGGACATTTAACAAAGTGCCTTGACCTACAAATATTCCAGTGAACATTAAATTAAATAGGTATTGGGCTGGATGAGTTGTAATATTTTGCACTTCTTCCATGGAGTTTCTGAAAGTTAATCCAAGCCTTGCTTCCCTTGGGCTGCCAACGTAATGAGGAGCAGGAAAAGAAGAAAAAAAGAAGAAAAAAATCCCCAGCAAACTGCAGGGCAAAAGATTATTACAGGAATGAAATGCTGAAAGGAGAGGTTAAAATCCCTGCCCAGCTACACTGCAGGCTTATACTTGGATTATCTAATGAAAGCGCAATGAGAGGTGTAAATGTGATGTATTTAAGTGTGATGTAAGTGTACATTATATGATTATCATCTTACATCTGAGGAGGTAACAGTGCTTTAGATATATTAAAGATGATATACAAGATATATTTTGTATTTGACATGCCATAGCTACTGGGTCAGTTGCAGAGCTGGGATTGACTTTCTGTAACCTCAGAGCAAGGAACTGCGGTGTCTGGCTATGCCAACAGTAGTGCTGGGAACGAATGCTCCCTACATGCATTGTTCATCAGGGTAAAATTACAGATGGTATACAATGTTCTGGTCAATTAGGGCTGAAAACAGCCTTCTGACTGCTGAAGATTTTCATCACTCTTTTCTGTTTTGGTTGTTCTGGCTTGTATCGGGAATGTGGGTTGCCTGAAGGGGGGCTTCCTCTGGCCTCCTTGTGACATTTCTCTGAATGTCTGTGCCCTGTGGTTAGACAGCAGTCAGCAAATTGTATTAAAGATGGATTCATGAGCTTGACTTGATCCTAAGGAGCCAGATTTCATATTTGTCTGCCTCTTTCAAAAAGAAACAGGTTGTGATTCTGAATTACCTTCTGGAGGCTTCGTTTCTCTTCTGGAGACTTTACCGTTTGTGCGTGTGCTCAGAGTTGTCTTCCAGTCCCGTAATTTGCTTTGTAGTTGTGTGCCCAAGAATCTTGCTTCAGTGTGAGGGAAAGATAGTTACCTGCTCTAGCTATTCCAGGGACTTTTGCTATTTAACCAGCGACTTTCCACAGTTGGGCTTTCTGGCAATTGAGTCTAATTTGTCTTTGCTCTATAGTTCTTCAGGGGACTCCAGTTGAGCGCAGGTATTATTGCCTTACCAGTTCCTGCAAATCAGCTGAGCTATGGTGACTTTCAGTGCTTGTTCATGAGTCTCAGCCCTTAAGTATGTCCTAATTGCTTCACAGAGATCTTTGGTCTGATCTGAGTGATTTAACTGACTGCACTGGCTTGCTATCAGCTCTCTTTGTTTTTCAATGATGCATTAGTACTCAAAAGACCAGAAATACACTTGAAGTTTTAAATCAGTTGCTAGTCCTGGAGCAAGCTTGGGGTTTTTGTTCATCTTAAGATTCAGTTTACTGTCTTTTTTATTTTCTTTCTTTTCACTTTTTTTTTAAACCAGAATGTATATTACTTGATAATTTGATCAACCCTGCAGCAACAAAGGCGGGCCAGTGCCTCATTGCCTGTTGTGCCCTCTGGTTTGAATAGTAACGGCACATTTTCATGCTGAGTTTAGATGAATTGGCTCCTGCCTGTGTGTGCTGGGTAATGTCCTTTCATATTCTTGGCATTGGTAATGAATAGGATTTTGAACACAGCTTGCAGATGTTAAGGCTTATTGTAGGAAAAACCCTCACAAAAACTTTAAGCTTCTAATATGTGCCTAGAAGCCAAAAAGGGTATCAGAATTATGGTACTAATTCAGTTGCTACTGGTTGCTTGCTAGATCTCTAATTGCCCGTACAAGCACTTCAATGCATTTGGTGATAGGTGGCTTAACTTTATAGTTCTCAGATTTTTTTCCCCCTGTCCTTTTGTCCATACATAAGAGAACTTTGTCAATCTGCTTGCTTTTAGACCTGCATTCATTTTTTAAATCCCAAATACCTTCTTGAACATTAGGGGTGTTCTTGCATCTTAATTAAGATCAAAGTTTGACCTGTTTTTATTCTCTGAAAGTAGCAAAATAACTCTGTTACTGATACCATGGTTTACTATAGAAAGCCTAAAAAAACCTCCACCAAGCAGCCCAAACCAAAAACCCGAAAAAAACCCCAAAACCCAAACCAAAAACCTGAAAAAAACCCCAAAACCCAAACCATACTAAAATGCCTGTTGCCTGAAGATAATTAAAGTATTTGTCACCTTATGATTTATTATATATTTGGAAACCCAGAAACTGAAAACAAATTTGCAGTGTCAAAAGTACCCACTTCTTACTTTAACAGAGCGTATTTCTGAGTAGTGACACCAATTATAAACAACTAACAAATAACAAATCTCCTTTTTTGAGGAATTACTGCAATTTGCAGATGCTGTTTGATTTTACAGCAGAGAGTAATGCTATTGAAAAGCCGGATTTAACACAGACGGTTAAGAGGGAATCTGTGTGTTGGGGTTTTTTGGCTTTCTTTTTTCCTTTTTTTTTCCCAAGAGAGAGATGTTTATTTCAGCTGTGGATTTAATCCTTCCTTCAAAGAGCGCTGGGGGATAAAGTAAATGCCAGAGAAGCACTACAGGTTTCTACTGTACTCCTGCTCTTTGTTGCTGCAGTGCTAAACAAGTTTCTGTTAATATGGTGGTGCAGGTGAAAATGCTGGGACTTCATTAACAGTCCTGCTGATGAAGTGTGAGCCAGAATAAAATCCAGTTCATCCTCTGTTTGCCGAGTTAGATTTGCAGGACGAGCAGAAGCAGAAAGCAGTATGCCCCGCTCGTGTTGTTCCGCTGAACAGATTTCATTGAGACTCTACGTGGGCAGTAGAGTAAAAGAAAAATAGCAATAAAAATGTGAAATCTTTATGCAGTCACATTTCTGAGTTAAACCAAACGTCTGAGACCTTCAAAGTGAGACTTTGCAGGCAAATTACAATGGGTCATCTGTGCTGTAGCCAAAATATACTGAGAAAAATGCCTTGAGAATGACACATTAACAAGGAAAAGGTAAGGAAATGAACACATCATTTTACCTTGTAGCCTGTGTAACCCGGCATAGTGCCAGAGAAGGGGGTCAGGCTCTGACATAGGCATGTGTGGCTGTACTGCTGCCTGGTTTGCTACCTCCTTAACTCCTGCAAGGGTAAGATGAATGGTCGTGTGGCCAATGACCTCTTGTAGGTCTTACAAGAAAATCTGAATGAATAATAATGATTTTTCCAATTTCCTGGCTAAAATGGGTTTAAAAAATTGGAGACCAAATAAAATATTTTAAACCAGGTTAAAACCACTGTTTGGTTTTTTTTTTTCCTCCCGATTGGTCCCTACTCTCGTGTGGGAGTAAATTCGGTGATGTGTGGGTGCTGCTGAAGTGAGATGGTATGAACAGACAGGGAATGACAAGAAAGCCCTATCTGATTAAAAAGTAGCCAGCTCACTGAAGAATTACAGTAGGTTATAAAGAAAAACCTGATTTTGTTCTGCCTTTCACAATCTGTCTGGTAGAGCTCTTTTCTAAACATTGTTTTACATAAAACAATTTAACTCATATAAAAAGAATGCCCTGACATGTTTTTTGAGAGAGATGAACAAATAAAACCTTTCCCAAGAAAGAGAAATACGTCTAACGCTTCACTGTTCCTAAGTATCACAACACACAAGAAAGTGCAAAACAGAATATCAGAGTCAGATGAAGGTGGTAACTATGGAAATTCTTTAAAAGATGGTGTTTCTTATTGCTTGGTAATACAATCAATATAGTCTCTAAAAGCTTTAAGGCAATGAGAGTTCCTTTAAATAGTGGAGTAGCTTTGAAATTCCCTTTCATAGCTGGGTAGAGCAACATTAAATCAAGAGACAGCATCATCAAACTTTCCTTGACTGGTGAAAGAAAAGGGGTGGTTGTCTGGGTGGTTATCCAAGCCCAGTCTTTTTTTTTTACCTCTTCCAAGAGGTCTTGCTAGTTGCAAGTCATGTGAGACAAAAATCAGTTTCTGCGTCCATAGAACCTTCCTAGAAAGATCTTTGCAGATCTGACCAGCACTTTCCCTTTTCCCTAGGAGTCACCAAAATCTTTACTGTTCTTCACACAGTTGTATATACTGGAGGTTTTGCTTATTTCCCAGGCCAGGCTTCATGATGCATGAAACTTAGGTCGTGAGCGCTGGTGGTAATGCAAGAACCATGGTGTGTATGTTCTAGGTTGTTAACTTGGCTATCTGGGCAGAATTCCAGCTTGGGTAATTATGTGCTGTCTTACTGACTTCTGTCAGCGGCTTCTACTGGGTAAGGTATTGTATTCAAGTCTTCTACCTGAGTGTGTGATATTAGCTGCTCAGTCTCCTGGGCCTGTCATTCTAGGAGCTGATTGCTGATTTACCCTTTGAAAAATCACTGATGATTTTATCTGTCTGTCTTGTTGCCCCATAAAAACATCCAGTTCTGAGAGAGCGTGTCCTCAACACTTACTGGAAATGAAGTCCTTTCAGTATTTCTCGTTAAATTAAGCATGTGAAATCATCTGTTATAGTGCAAAAATGAAGCTTTCAGCAGAAGTTCAACAATTCCCGAGTAGGTTTTGTTCAGTGGGAAATTTCAGTGCATTGATAAAAAAAAAGACAACTCCTTTTTGACAAAACGCCTCCTCCTCCCCACCAGTAATGCTGAATTTGCCAGAGAATATGTGCATCTTTCTGTCAGAGAAGAATCAGGGGGAACTGCAGTACATGCTAAGTCTTTATTGGAAAGGAATCAGTTAGTAGGAGAGAATTCTCAGTGCTATTATTTTAATCTATTTATGTATTTATAAATATTGACATTATGCTCCACTGTGTTGCCTGAGTGTTAGTGGAAAGCTTTTGAATATCTAAATCATTAATATTGTAACAGGTTCTAGTTTTAGGAAAATTATACTGCTTTTTATTCCATCAAATGCTTTGTGAGAGCTGTATTTTGTCATCTGCATGCTCTGCTGCGGATTACTGCTAAGTACCCAATTCCTGAAAACACTGGAGGTGTATTCTAACACCATCTCAAGCTGCTCAGAACAGAGGACTAAATTTGGTCATTTGTATTTAAAAAATTGAGTTTTATTGGAGAAAGGCACTTCAGTAATGCATACCAAAGGGACGACCATGATGAAGTTAATATAGCGGAGATTTTATATCTTATAACATCATCTGCAGCAAGCTGTGTTGTCACCAAAACCGTGCTGCTATTGTGGAAATAACCTCCTTGGGCATAATTGCTGTAGTTTCTTGTGGAACAAGGGTGGAACTTAAGAATGAAAATTTCCAAAACCATAGGATAGATGTTAGTGGGATTAGATATATAAATCTCATGCCTCTGAGAAGAGGGTACCTACAGACAGCTTCACCAACTGTACGTCTGATGCTGGTATTGTTGACTGCTTACACAGACTTTGCTTTCTGGTGTTGGGAAGAATCACAGCTGTTAATGTCATGGATTCTGAGATGCCAGATAAACAGATTATTTCATGTTTTTCAACTGCATTTTTACCTTTTAAAGTGAAAAAAGAGGAAGAAGCTACACTGTCGCCAGTTCTCATTAGGAAACCTCTGTGCTGTTGAAGTGGGACTAGCAATAGTTCAGGGGCATTCTTGATCCTTTGCTGCTATAAAGAACATAAAAATTATATTAGATGTTAGTATTAAACTTCTTCACTGTGACAGCCATTGGTGGTTAAGCATTATAACAGGTGTCCAGAGAAACTGTGGGATCCCCACTTTTTGGCCAGGTACAACCCTCAGCAGCCTGCTCTAACTTGGAAGTTGACCCTGCTTTCAGCAGGGAATTGAGCCTGATGACTTCCAGAGATCCTTTCCCTTATATTCCATGATTCTTCATAATACATCTGGCTATTTGGAGATGGGTTTATCACTTGTTATTCTACTAACTTCACTGATCTAAAAGATCTGTCCGCATGTCATTACAGGAGGTGGAGATGTTAATTTTGACTTCAGTTGGAATTAGTACATGTTCTAAGTCTCTGTAGTCCTGTTCCAGTGCCCATTAAATCAGACCTTTCATGGCTCTAATTCATTTCTCTAATTTCTCTGCTCCCTTTCTACATGTGACATCTGTATGTGTGTGGGAGGCAGTTCCACACTATCACTGTATGGAAAAAACCACTATTTCTTAGCCTGAAGGTTTATCTACTTTTTTTTATTTGTATTACTTCTTATTGCCTTCCCTCTGCTGTTTGATACAAGTTTGTCAGAACATTTATATGAAGCAGAAACAGTAAAAAACCCATCTTGAATAAAAGAGCTTAGTACATAACACTGGATTAGGAACTGTCAACCATGACAGAAGATGAAAGTGTTGCAATTTAAATAAGCATCCTGGGCAGTGTATTTCTACCTCATCCTTGATGCTAATATGCCTCAGCTGTGATAGTAAGAGACATTCTGCATGCAGAAGTTACAGCCTCTTCCAAGAGCAGGACTGGTGTGCAGTGGATTAGTTCTCAAAACTTGCTGACTAGCAGCAAGCCCTTGGCTGGCTTAACAGCATCCTTCAACCCAGCTGAGGAGCTTGCCCGGCGGTCTCATTGCTCCTGAGAGGAGCCAGATTTGAGCTAGTGACCTGGAGGTGAAAAGCTCTGTATTCCATTAGCTATTCTCTGGGGCATGTTCTGTCTTTCCAATTTTAACTGTTTAAGGATTGCGGCGTTTTCTCTGATGGCTGCATTTGGCAGAAGTGAACCATTGATAAAAATGAAATGAGACCCATTCCCCCAAGGTTTCCTCCCTCACCCTCTCTGCTTGTAGCTTGACAGTTTGGATAGTGAAGAAATCAGTTATTTACTATCATTTTACAGCAGCTGAGCAGCAAAATGTCACAACATCTCTCTAATATAGTCTTTAGTTCCAAATTGTGCAAGACACTGCTTTAAAATGGCTGGAAATATGCATGACTGCAGCAAGCAGAAAAATTGTAGCTAACAGCCTTGCAATCAAGTCAAGATGACTATATATAAATATTTCCTAATATTTGCACCTCTTCTATTTTGGGAGCAGCATTTTTTCTACTTGTAGGCTGGATTCTTCTTGTAGGTTTTGGTAGCATGAGGAGGCTAACATGTTGGCTGCTGAGGTCTGTCCTTTGCGGTTCCCACAGTTTTACAGTTGCCAGCTGTGTAACCCTTTTTATTGCTGGCAGGTGCTGCTGAGGTTTGTTAGCACAGGGCTGAGTGGGACTAACCTCTGAACTGTCTGTAACAGCTAGAAATCTTATCAATTAACAAACAAGTGGAGTAATTCTCTTTATCTGAGCACTTTCTACTCTGCGACAGTGGTTATGGTTTCAGTGCATCGATAAAGGCAACCCAGAAGCTGCCGTTCAAAGCAAACACACAGGCAGTACCAGCAGCAAGCTGGCACATGGAAGCACAGGTCTACTCTGCAACAGTAGTTATGGTTTCAGTGCATTGATAAAGGCAACCCAGAAGCTGCCGTTCAAAGCAAACACACAGGCAGTACCAGCCGCAAGCTGGCACATGGAAGCACAGGTCTAGTCAGGGTGCATCTTCTTGAACCTGCTGGGTGCTGGAGCCTGCTCTGTCTTGCCTGGTGGGAAGGGGGTGCATTGTGTTTGTAGCCACTTCACAGATTTCTCTTTAGAGCACCTGGCCAATGACATGACCTCCCTGGGTGATGGAGATTGGAGCATCTCTGAGTCTATACAAGAGATAGTTTATTTCAATAAAAATAATGTTGGCTGTAATAAGCAGATAGTGGACTTTCCTATGAGCCTAATTCTTTGTCCCCAGAGGGTATATACTATAGGAAATTGGTTTTATTCCTGGCATTTCTGCCTTGAATGATGAGTGAGAATGAGTGATTCTACTTGAAAGAGCATAAGATAAAAAATGAGCACTGATATTGATATATATATTTTTAACAAACCAGTTGAATTAATTCTGTTCAGGTGCTCCTGAGTATGGCCATATTCAGCAGCCTGTTAGAATGAATCCAAGCAAGACATCTCTTGCTGTGTATGGAGAATCGATTTGAGCGGGTAGTGTGGAATGTGGGAGTCTGCCACTAGAGCCGTGATACCACCAATGGAGCTGGATGGCATTCCTTGTGAAGCCTGACAGGGTGCCTCGGTACAGTATAGCTCTGCCAGCTGTCTCTCTTCCATGGAGTGTAGCACAGTCCATTTAGATTCAATTTTGTTTTTCTTCTTTGATGAGTATTTAATAACCATTTCCAAATCTCTGCACAGTTGGAAAGTGACATTGTCAAGAACAGGTGCAGTCAGATGAAATTATGTGGTAATGTTTGCTTGTAACAGCGCTGGGAAGAAGTAAAGCAGGAAAGTTTTATTTCCTTCAGGGCAGAGCCGGCTAAATGGAATTGGGATATCCTGAGACAGAATAATTACTCTCTTGGTTTTGGCTTACTTGCCATCATGAGAGAAATGGGATGGCATTTTCAGCTAGGAATAAGAAGTCGCATATTATCACCCCAACCTTGATACCAGCTTTCTGCACAACACTGAAAAAGTCACTTGGACAGGTGTTGAGTTTACTTGTTCTACAACCAGGTGCTTCACCTAGGTTCTTAAGGCAAACCCACAACTCTGCTTTTGATTCTGGACACTCAACATTTCCAGCACTTGCTATTTGGGTTATTAACTGTATATTGATACAGGCATTTGGGGCTGAACATTTTAGCTTTATCTTTCCTGTAGGAACTCTGTGGGCTGCAAGGAAAATTAGTGGAACATAGAGGTGGTGCAGCATCTTCAGAAATAATTTCTTTGGTTTCTTATTTTCTACCTGGTTAAATTGGAGGCAGTAATTCTTCTCTCTGTGTGTTGTTTTGAGGCTTTTAATCAATTAGAGCTGGGTACTGCAGGATATTGAACATCATGTGCTCTGATGGATATTAACAGATGAACAGGCAGAGCACCTGGTGCAAGAAGGGATCTTAATATTTGCAGTTGCTTTGAGATCTTTTCTGTGAGATGCTATGCAAGTGCTAAGGCTTATTAACATCTGTCTTAATGCTGGCAATCCACTGCACTGTCAGTGGGGACTAGCTGTTTGTGGCAGTGTTCTTTTATTCATGATATGTTTTACTGCTTTTTCTCTGATCTTTTCTACTGACTGTTTCATCTAAATGTTTTGATGAACTCTGTGAGTGCTCAAAAGCCTCCCTTCTTGCAACTCTCCACTATCCTTTTCTCTGTTCTCTTTTTCTGATACTCCACCTTTTAGCATTGCTTTGTCAGTGCAGCAAAACAGCAGGCACAGCAATCTGTCCTTCAGAGCAGAAGGATAACAGGGGTTAGGTGAAAGTATACATCGAATATGTATGTAAAAGTATGCATTGAATGAACAGTTCCCATTAGAAAATCAGTTTGTTGACTAAGGGAAAGCAGCTGAGGAGGAAGGGAAGAAAAAGGCTTACTTAAAAGTTGTTGTTCCCTGTTAAGTCCTTGTGTGTGAACAACTGATGTCTGTGGAAACTGTCTAACCTCCTTGCCTTAACCATGAACCTCCTCATTGCTTCAGCTCCCTTTTTGCTAATAGATGGGTTAACTCAGTAGATGGCAGTCTCTTTCCTCCAAGTCAGTGCAGAGAAGGCAGCGATCGGAGCTGCGAAGTGGTTCTGCAGATGCCCTGTTTGGGAGAAGATACAAAACCCGCACCCTGGTGAACTGGGGTCACGCAGGATTGCTGCCCAGATTTCATGAACATAGGTGGGTTCCACCCCAATGGCTGTAGCTCTGATAATTACATCTCATCTTTCCAAGTTAACAGTTGCTATCTTTATTATACCATAAAGTTTGGAAACAATACAGACATGAGATCTAGGCCTTGTGTCACTAAAGGCAGTGTTACGCTGGAGCTGCTCTTCATTCACGTATGGAAGCGGAAGTGGGGGTTGATCCTAACCTTGTCTTTAGCAAGGTGCTTGTCCAAAAATAGGAGAAAAGGCCCATGAAGATAATTAATGTGAGTAAAACCCTAGTGACAAATGACGTATGAGGAGGTGCGCTACTCCTGAGTGCAGCTTCTCACACAGAGACAGCTATCCTTATAGAATAAAAGCTCTTCTGTTTCATTCACATCATGGTAATTGCAGCAAAAATCTGCACTGTGTTTAGTATAACACCAAACATAATTTACTTTGCGCTTTGTTACTAATTGAATGCTTAACATTTTATTAAAGTATTTTGCAGAGAAATGCAATCTGGTGCACATTGCTTGATTTCTTGTTAAAATATTGAAAAGTTTCAGTCCTAAATTAATTAATTAGACTTAAAAAGTTATTCATGAGATTTAAAAAGTATCTCAAATGTATTTCGAAGTTGGTTTATTTTTGGCTTCTGAGTGAGCTTCTGTATTTTTTTGACTTATTCCAAGAGAAATCAGGGGTGCTTTTAAACACTGCTTTGGGTCAATTTTAGCCCCAGACACCATCATACCATGGGAGAAAATCAGTGCTGGAATTTCCAGTTGGTGGTCATATCATACAATCCTAGAATGGTTTGGGTTGGAAGGGACCTTAAACATCATGTAGTTCCAAACCCCCTGCCACAGGCAGGGACACCTTCTACCTGACCAGGTTGCTCAAAATCCTGTCCAACTTGGCCTTTAATACTGCCAGGGATGGAGCAGCCACAGCTTCTCTGGGCGCCTTGTGCCAGCACCTCACCACCCTCACAGGGAAGAACTTCTTCCTTCTGTCTAATCTAAATCTACCCTCTTTGAGCTTAAAACCATCCTCTCTTGTCCTGTAACTACATGCCCTTGTAAAAAGTCCCTCTTTTGATGCAGCCTAGGGTGCAGTTGGCTTTCTGAGCTGCAGGCACACATTGCTGGGTCATGTTGACCTTGTCAATCAACACCCTCAAGTCTTTCTCCTCAGGGCTGTTTTCAGTAATAGTAAGTAATAAATAAATGAACAGTAGGCTAGATTTGAAGACAAAAGCTGTGTGGTTTTTCTTGCCTTTTTTTTCTTTTTTTTAAATTCTCATTAGTGAGTACAGTGACCAGAGCATCAATGCGTCTGTGAGACAGTGAATCCATTACTAATCGGACAGCTGCCTGTTACACCGGCTGGAGTTTGTCTAGACCTCTAGCTTTCAGTCTTATGCAATGTGTGCTGCAGTAGTCAGGCTTGCAGGTCATATACATATGGATGATCCTTGTCTCTCTTCTGTTAGTATGGAAGAACGTACAGGTCTGAATGGATTAGTTAAGAGTTCACTCTAATATGTCCTTGCTTATAATTTTTGCCCTCTGAGCTTAAAAACTGAAATAATAATAATAATAATATAAAATTAGATGTTAATAGCTCCAGTTTTGGAGTCTGTGGATATATTTTGGGTAAGTAGTTTGCACCCTGGATTTTCACATACTGTGTACTGCCACAGTATTACCTGCTTCGAATTCTTCTGTCTCCTGCCTGTCAGTGCATCATTTTGTGCTCCACTAAGTGGTGGGAGTAGCAAAACCGTCTGTTTGTTACTCCTGTAGCTGTTGTGTGAAATATGAATGAAACATCTCATGTCTGAAAGAGTCATTGTCAACTGAGTCCAGCTGGTATGGCTGTATTCTGCCCAGAGTCCAGTTGCTTCCTTCACTTGCTATGCTTATTCTCAGCTCAGTACTTTTTCAAGCAAATGTCTAATCTGTGATTCAAGATTTTTTGTTTATTCATTTTTCCCCTTCGTCTCAACTTTATGGTTGAGATCCTTGCTAAGACATTAACTGTGTCATGAAGTCATTTAATTTTATCCTTGAAGCACAGCTAAATTAATGTTATATATGTGTATACCTACAAATGAGGGAAGGAGAGGAATTTGTTAGGTATTGAAGGAAGTTAATGAATGTTTTAAAGAACTCTTTTTTTCCCCCACACTGTCTTTACTGAAATAACTTCTATCAGAAGTTTTCTCCACCAGGTCTAGTGTTCCATCTCAATCAAAGGTATTTGTATTGTTCTTTCTTTTGGCAGAAAGAATTGTTCCTTGGGAAGTCATCATTGTCAGTACTGCGCAGATCAGATGGCAATGGATTCTAAAATAGCAGGTTAATATCCCTGTCTGACAGGATTAAATGCTTAACAGTGATTCTTGCTTTTACAGCTATCAGCGTAAGAGATGCCATATGCAATGATAAAGATGTGACATTGTTCAGGTTGCCTTTTGGAGAATGATTAAATGACATGCTTAAATCCTTTGTGGCCTCACAGGTTTGATTGTACTGAGTGATACAGTGGAACAGAGCAGCTAAAGCTTATGAGAGGAACAACAGCTAAGCACGTATCTGAAACTGAGTTTATACTTAAAAGTTGCAGGAGGAAGGAACAGCAGGCACTGTTTTCATTTGCAACCAAGAAACTGAAATGTTGTAAATCTGTTTCTGGTGTAAGCTTTCCCACAGTCCTCATGAAGGCACTCAACCCTTTGGGCTGAAAAAGGCTGGATGAAAACACATTCAGTAAAACCTGAACCTGCATCATCTGTTTAGACTTCAGGGTAAGATTCTGTTTGTGAATATAAGTGTCTGAATAGAGTTGTCTACATATGAAATAGGAGTCTAAGCTTCTATTACAGAGTCAGTAAAGATCTCATTATAAGGATTAAAAGCTATTTAGCTTCTAAAGCAACACAGTCTAGGGCTGTTCAGCTAACCAAATTTAAGTGCCTGTTTTAGGATGAGCTGAGCAGCTGACATGGACTCTGTTGACTGTAATGAGTGCTCAGGTGACTTTGCATGTGAATGCCTGTGTGTGGCACCTACATGTAAGTGTCAGCCTGTGAGCTGGCTCCAAGTCTCCCTCTGTGCAGTTTACAGTGACACAAACTGGACCACTGCAACACAATAGATGAGGAAAGTTTTGCTTGATGATAGAGCTTTCAGGGTTGGGCAAACCCACAGTTGAAGGTGGGTTGTTTTCTCTGTACAGACTTGTGTGGGCTGTAATGTTGTACACCCAAGGCGTTGAAAGAAAAGCCAAGCTGTAGGATTTTGAGGCTACCATAGGCATGTAGGTACTGAAACAGAGGTTGATGTCTAATTATCTTGAGCATTTGGGCCTTGGCACTGTGCAATGGGTGCTGACATTGTATTTAAAAACAGTGTTTGGAGTGGTATTTTGGTCCACTTATAGAATCATAGAATAGTTAGGGTTGGAAAGGACCTTAAGATCATCAAGTTCCAACCCCCCTGCCATGGGCAGGG
>WYDI02034028.1:0-41399 GCA_009867235.2 Psittacus erithacus | reverse complement strand
GACTTGTTCCAACAGTTCCATGTCCTTTTTATGTTGAGGACACCAGAACTGCACACAATACTCCAAGTGAGGTGTCAGGAGAGCAGAGTAGAGGGGCAGGATCACCTCCTTCGACCTGCTGGTCACGTTCCTTCTGATGCAGCCCAGGATACGGTTGGCTTTCTGGGCTGCGAGCACACACTGCCGGCTCATGTTCAGTTTCTATTGCTAGCATGGAATTAAATAGTCATGATATATGATATTCTTAGTAGGACATTGCAGAAGACAGTGCTGGGAGAGATCTCAAGTACTAAAATGGCAATCATCTCTCCAAAGTCAAATCAGCTGAATATCCAAATATTTGGAAAAGGCCTTGGAAGGGTGGAGCATGGTTGGTAAGTGCTTGGTGGCCTCATCTACCATTGTCCTACTGATTAGTAGTGCTATTGATCTGAATTCTGTTACAGGTTTTTAAGGAACTTCATGTTTGAGCCTTTCTCCAGTATGGAGGTAGGAAGAGTGCTTACTCTGGTGTTTCCAGCCATTTGGCTGTTAATCTGTAATCCCTTAATGTTTTTTGAGCATCATGTATTATTTCACATATAGAAATGACATCATTAAGTACCAATATTAGGGACACGAGAATTCTTAGACTAGATTTTAATATAAGATTATGTGTTTCTTTTAAACTGAGAAGTTGCAGCTGTCTGGCATAAGCCCTCTGCCATGAAGAGCAAAACCCTTGATACGTTTGTCGTGTAGCCTTAGCAGATCCCTGTGACAGGAAATTAACTCTTATATAATCAGGAATCTAACACTTCACAGTAGGATAAAGTACAAACCTGTAGGTTTGTATTATGTGCAGTTGCCAGGCTTGTAGGATGTGAGCAGGTTTGGGTTAGCCCTGATTCCAAAAAACTGACTTAAAGTTCAGAACTCTGGAAAGCTGCTGGTGTTTTCTTTGCTTCATAAAGCAAACTGTAAGTCAGACTTTTAATCACAGCATTCTGGTAACAGGGGGCCTGTTTTGATACAGCTCTTTCATTGGCCTCTTTGTAGTTCAGAAATAATAAAGGCGATCCTGGTGGATAAGGTGTTTTCGACGCAAGTCTCATGTGGAACCTTTCTTTTCAGACCCAGGCCTTGTATAACAATATGAATCGCCGTCATGAGAGCTGTTCTGATCTATGGTGGTTTTTCCAGGAGGGAAATAACCTGCTGAGTTTATTAATGTTTGTCTAATTTACATCATTAGGGTCATTTTTTAAATAGCCCTGTCTGTTTGCTTTATTGCTGGCACGTGTTGGGTGGAGGGATGCCAGAGTGCAAGCACTACTCATTTGTGAGTGGAGTGGAAAGCTGAGCCTTGTGTCCTCCCAGGTGCTCTCTGAGCAGAGAAAATCTTTGAGGCTTCAATCTCTGAAGGCCTGCACACCATCATAGATGTATGTGTTTTAGCATGGTTTGTCTAGGCCCTCAAAAGACCTTTGTAACAGCAGAACAGCAGGGCAGGGAGATGGGAGGATGGGATAATGGGGCTTGTGTGCTCAGCAGGGAGATGATGCAACACCCGTCTCAAGACTTTAGATGGGAGCCTGTGTCGTCCCTCTTCTTACAGGTGTTGCACATACCAAATAGCGAGGGGGGATTTTTGCAGCAGTCTGGGTGCTGGTTGTTTGACAGTGCCTGTGGAATTCAGTGGGGTCTTCCTTGTGCTGCTTGAAGTGGAGAGGAAGCCCAGCAATGGTGCTGGAGGATGCTGTGATGTTTCTGAAGGGCTTGTCCAGCTTCTCTGAAGCTCATTCTCCTCTGTGGGACAGAAGATGTTTTTCTGTCTCATTGCAGGAGACTGTATCACATCGATTACTACCATTCCTAGCAGTAATACAGGTGAGACTGTTTAGTTGAAAAGGCTGATGTACAGGTCAGACTGAAATTCTGGTGGGGTCTTTTTTTCCCTTGTTCATTCTCAAGGGGGAATAAGTAAAAGGAAAAGGTTATACTACAATTGAAACGTAGCAGATCAAGTTCTGATCTTTGTTTTCCAGTGGAAATCTGGACTCTGGTTTACTAGCTACACTGGATTTACTACAGTGAGACAAGAATTTGATCAAACTGCTGCAATTTTTGTGAACTCTTTTTAGTTGATGTCTGTCTCTCTGTCTGTATGTGCATGTTTCAGCAATATGTGGAAAGTTGCCTGTGTTTCACTAAAATCATATTTCATTTTTGTAGTGACAGAACTAATTCAGTCCTGCAGTTTCTATTACTAAATCTTTTTACCTGAGAGGGTCTGAGCTATAGCATCTGTTGAGTTTGCCAGCAAAGAGCAGTGAGGTGCTGTGTCCTGTAGTGCATCCAGCCAGGCGGGTAGACCAGAGGCAGAGATCAGGAAAAATCTGAATCAGTACTGTTTCTGAGTTTATATTAAGTTTCTGAGTTAAACTTGACTCATTCACTAGTACAGCATTATATACAGATTCCTTGGAGAAGTGTGTTTAAATGACCGATTCTCCTTGTGTAAATATATTGCAGTATTTAAGGTTTTGAGGTTATTTGGATTTTGGATAAAAAGGAGCTCTGAAACAGCTGTTTAATCTGGTACACTGTCTGTACTTAGTTCTATATTAGACCGTAAGGAAGAAGTTACAGGCAACATATTTTCTTCTTTTTCCTGGGCAGGGAATTTTTTGCCTTCTCTTTGTGTGGACAGCTGCTCAGCTGCAGGTAAAAAACATTATAGTTTATGGGCTGCCAGCTGGAGCCAATTAAAATCTAATGGACCAGAGCTGGCACTAAAATATCCTATTTTGCCCTAGCAATGTGGAGGTTTTGTTCTGCTGCTTATACATGATTTAAAAGGTTTGCAGTGTTGTTAAAAACCAAATTTAGTTCCCATTTTGCAAACCAAAGACATATTTGAATTTAAAATCTGACACAGAAATGTTACAATTTGGGTCCTTTAATGAAGTCATGGTTCTACTGAATGTGAAGAGTTGTGATGGAGGGACTTCCGCTGCCTGACAGTGCTCTCCACTAAATATATGGGATGGAAGCAGAGTATGACTTGCTTTAGTCATACCTAGGAAAAAATGCAAGTCTTGAGAGAGGATCTGTCTTTTAGTCCTGACCGCCTCAAGAAAAAAAAAACCTAGGACAAGACTAGGAGCTTGAGTTACAGTACTGGAGAGTGAAAATCATTATTATTGAGAGTAACATGGACAAAGGGATGTGGATGGGATGTGCTGGAGGGACAGAAAAGCGAGTAAGAGCTCAGCAAAAAGAATTGATTTTTGGAAAAAAAAATTCAGTTCATTTGAACTGGAAGAAGATGTTGTTTGTTCTTGAGAGGTATGATTCAGGCTAGCCTCTTAGTGCAAACCGAAGGGCTTAAAACGTGATTTATTTTTGGCCTTTCCAAAAAGAATTATTTTCAGAGATTGAATTAAGAATTTTTTTTACTGAGTTTTGGAAGTGGGGAAATTTATTTTTCTTTTTTCCAAAACATACAATTTCACCATCACTGCATGAAATGTGGCTCATGTAGGCAGTCTTTCCATCTAGAAAGCCCTTCTATTTCTTTATGTGCTTTTATATTATACTATACTGTAATGCTTTTTTATTATACTATACTGTAATGCTTTTTTATTTCTTTTTACTTAAGTGCATTTCACTTCATGTATTCAGTGAGAATATTTGATCAGCCAGCAACCAAGGTTTGTATGATAAACAGGAACTCAATTGCTTGTGATTATTTCTCTACATTCTTAAAGGTTCTTCAGAGCACAAAAGATACCCTGATAACAGGTACAAAAGTAATCCTGTAGAAGAATGAAAAGGAAGGAGATGATGCTTAAGGCGTGAGCTTGGAGCATAATGTCCCATGGTTTCCACAAACAAGCAGGCTGTGCATTTGAAATACTGGTGTGAGTAGTGATCATTTCAAAGTGGTCATTGATTAAGTGGTCACAAACTTAGACCTGATTTCTCTGTTTGCTGCTCATGGGGTAGATATAAGCTGCTTTTAAATGTTCTGCCATTTGTTCATAGAGTTATGTACTCAAAGA
Organism: Psittacus erithacus; assembly: GCA_009867235.2. NCBI lineage: Eukaryota > Metazoa > Chordata > Aves > Psittaciformes > Psittacidae > Psittacus > Psittacus erithacus. The sequence continues at coordinate 37,353 of WYDI02034028.1, read as the reverse complement.
CTGGTCAACATGGCTGATTTCAATTCTGAACTGACGAGTTTTCACCCAGAAATGGGCTCTTTTGTGCATGTGTTCATGCTGTGGGTGGTCATGTTGTTGTAGAAGGAAGTAAAGAGGACTGGGAACAGAGTTAAGGAGCATGAGAAATAATTGAGTTTAAAGATACTGGTATGGAACAGATTATACAACAGAACTGTGTATTTGGATGTGGTGCTTCAGAATGTCTGAAGAGGGTCACAAAATCTAGGGTGCATTACTGTGGTAGTGGTAACCACAGACAGTTGATGTTTGCCTTGCTTTGACTTGTCATGGTGTTTCAGTGGTTCCTGGGTGACCAGTCTTCTTGTAGATGAAGTACTTTCCACTGCTGTTGGGATGTAGGTATTTACTTGCTGTCTTGACTAAATGCCAACCTCAGCTCATCTTGAGGCACATTTACTGTTAGACCCCTTGGAGGTGAAGATGCAGCACTCAGAGAACTGTCCTAAGAGCAATGAGACTGGGGCCAGGCCTAATTTAGTCCTAATTTTCTACATGCCCTGCACCCACCCCCCTCATTCTTGTCCCCAGTTTTCCTTTTCTAAAGGCTTTGGGAACAATTTCTATCTGTTTTTGCAAGAAAAGTTAATGGAATTAGAAGTATTTTTGTAGATCTTTACACAGTTAAAACTATGTAGTTTTGCTCCTTATGATGTATTCAGCACCCCTCACTACTGAAACCAAGGGTTCAAACAGAACTGGAGATCATACAGCTGTAGGATGATCCTCGGGCCCAGGATTGAGATATGCTCTCAGGAAACCGTTGGAAATCCTGCAGAGGTGGAGTTGTTACGCCTGTATCACAGCCAGAGCACTTCACTCTCTGAACTTGTCAATGTGTCACTTATAATAGGCATTAAATTTAATATTTGGAGGGACACACAACTTCATAATATTAATAAAAGCTACATAATGTTAAAGAGAAAGATATAACCTAATTGGAGAATGAATGTAGACTTTTTTGGCTGCTTTTCAGGCAGGAGATTTATTAGAAGACCTGTAGTACTCTTAATTCCTAATCCATCTCCTCTCCCTCAGCTTGCAGTGAGTTACTTCATTTGCCTCCCTCTCTAAGGAGTGCTCTTAAAATGAGATCTTTCTGTGTACTCTGTTTTTTAGAGAAGATTGTGGAGGAAAAGGAAAAAGAAGCCAATCCAAACCAGAATATGGATGATTCATAGTAAGAACTGTTGAGGCTGTAAAAAACCAACCTGGTAGGAATTCTGATGGGTTGGCATATCTCCTTCCACATCGATAAATTTGTCACTGGTGAAAGTGTTTATTCCTTCGCAGTTGTATGATTTATGCTGGACCTTTTGTACTGCATATGTGGACCTACAGCTCATCCTCAAACAGTAGAAGATGAACCCTGACTAATAGATCCCAGTGACTATCCTGCAATTTATGCAGGATTAGTATTTTAAAAGGGTAGTGTGCATGATTTAAGCAGGATTTGAGTCTATAGCCATGGTTTGTCCTTTGCTGTCAGCAAAGCCATCCTAAGTTCATTTCTTTAAAGAAGCTCCAGGCCAAATGTCAGAAGAAATTAAATCAAGCAGTGATGTAGTTCCTTAGGGAAAATGTATTTCAATTGTGAGGTATTCATGGATATAATATGTCATCCTGTAGCCTGTGACTGTTGGGTGTACTTGCAGGCAATGTGGCTTGGTAATTGCTGTTTGTTAAGAAATTCGGCTCCGATAAAAAACGACCTGCCAGGGAGAGAGAGGCAGTTTTGTTAATTTTATTTATGAGACTTCCATCAAAATTGGAAGGATGTGTGTGTGTGGTGGCAAATCCTCCACGATACAGCATCTTGTATTAAAGAACGTTGGTTTTGTCTTCCAGCAAGGAGATAGCATAATCACTTAGAGCTTTGTCTTCTGCCATCTGCGAAACAAGTTGGACATAAGCCACTTATTTTGCTCAGCCACCAACATTTTGCTCCCCAATTTGCTCTTCCTGAGGGCAAGTGTAAGCAAATTCTCTGTCTTTCCAACAGATGTGGGACAAAGGTAGGCTTGTGGGATCAGCCCAGATCCAAAGCTGGAAAGAATTATCTTTACTCTCTGTAGCTTTGTTTTCATAGAGAGTTTCTTTCTTTTTTTTTTTTCCCCCCTGGCATATTCTAAATAAAACAAACCAGACCCTTGCAGCTGAGGTTATTCTTTAGTGTGGATACCTGACCCAGGAGCAAGATTGTGTAGGTCATAATTAGAGGTATGGCAAACTGAGATGGAGACACAAGCTGCCTTTCCATGAGACACTTCCCTGCCCATGCTGTTCTATTAGCTTATTCTCCAAGCCTTTCTGGGGGCATAGGGGCTTGCAGTGGTTTTCTTCATTGTCTTTAATTACAAATGGGTTAACTTTGTGCTCTCAGTAGCTGTAAGTACTGATGTGTGGCATTCAAATGTCCACACCATACTTAGCCCCTTTATTTGATTACTGTGAAGCATTACATGTGGAGTGCGCACATAATTTAGGAAGAGAATTTTTTCAGGTGCAAATGGACATTTAAATCAGAGGAAGCTGATGCACATCTGATAGCAGCATCCTTCCAGAATGAAAAGATTTATCACCTATTGAATGGTTAAGGAGCAATAATAGACCTGCTCCCTCAGCCGGCCAAAATCATTGTATTGCTTCGGGCTTTAGCAGCCCTCTGACATTAATGATCTAACCCAGTATTGTTCCTGTATCTGAGGAAGAGAGCAATGAAGCCACATTTCATGGATCTATTTTAAGGATGTAAGAAATAGAAAGGGCCAGATTCTGCTTCAGCTTGTGCCACTTTAAGTCCGGAAGAGATGAATTAAAAACCTAAAGTAATTTTAAGCAGAGCGCTTGTGTTATTCCACAGTAACACTTCCCTAGCCGGAAGCTTAAAACCAATGACAGAAAAAGATTGAACCATAGAATTTCTGAATAGTTTCATTGTATGCCAGCACAATGCATGAGATGTTCTGGGTAAGGAAATAGGTTGCATGGAGTTTTGAATAGGAAAAAGCCCTCTTGTAGTTAACCCTTTACAGTCTGCAGACAAGGGGCAGCTATAGGTAGGAAAATTAAGGATGGGCTGTCACTAGACAGGTTCATCTGGCCCTTGAATGTCTTGCAAGCCAGTCGTTGTCGGGAACACTATTATTCGTAGTCTATCTGCAAAATGTTGTTTTCACATCAGGTTTGGCTTTGTTTATCATAGTTTTTGCTGTTGAATTAAAAGATTCATCTAAAGGAAGACAAAGTTTTTGTTGTATGCTTTAGTGTTCATTCTTCTTGTACGTCTTAGAAGAATCATGAATACCTTGGAATCTGTTGGAACTAAAGTACCTTGGGAGACAGTTAACTATTGCCTCTACTCTGAAAAGGAGGTTGGTTGACAGGTCAAAGTGCATCTTTCCCATAATAGTGAGGAAAAGATTTTAATCAGGCTGTCCATATGACCATAAAGCGATGATCTCTTTTCTGGGGTGTCAAGGCTGATTTTGAATTAATCAAATCTTTCCAAATTTCATTAATGGTGGCTTTCCTTTGTTATGTTGCTGGAATATTTCGCTTTTAGTAGTTTTTCCCCAGGTCTGCGTCATACTCTGTCACCCACAGACATCAATTTAAACTACTTAGATTTCAAATGAAGATGTTACATAAACCCTAGAGTTACTAAGAGCATGGAAGCGTGTCTGTTGATTAATTTCTTATAAAAATGCTTTATATATTTCTTATATAAATGCTTTTCTAAACAGCTGTACTGTCTATTTAGACCAGTACCCAGTGTTCACAGGTCTTGGGGGAGTAAGCATTCACTTCCATCTTTTCCCCCGCAGGCTTTTCTTTATTTTGTTTCCTACCAGTTTTTCTATCTTCTTTGTTATTGCTGCCAGCAGTATTTTAATCCTTTGGTTTGTATCCTTTCCATATATTTCCATCTTCCTTCATTGGAACCAATAATTACTCAGTTTTTCCTAGGTGGTTAACTTCCTCAGCTTTTTTTTAGTCCCCTCATTTATTTCCTATATTCTCTCTCTCTCTTTTTATTTATTGAGAGGTTCTTTCCTCTATCTCAGTTATATTTTATGCAGATAGAAATATATTTTCACGATCTTGGTTATACTGGACATGAGATGGTGCTTTTAGTAGGTGTTACCTCCTGTGCAGTTGTTCAGTGATACCTGCAGGTATTTCCTTCCTTTTAAGAGACTCATTCATTCCCTATTGGCCCTGGCCAAGGTTGTGAGAGATGGGAGCTCTCACTGAAGCTAGTAAGAAAAGGTTTAGAGGCAAAGAAAAGCATGATCTGCAATTGGTAAATGAAGCAATTTGCTGAAGAAGGTTGAAAACAGTAGTTAGTTGTGATTCCTACTCATTCTTTGACAAAGCAATTTATGCTGGTGTTGTCAAATGTTGTTCTAGGTAGACTGGCCTTCTTAGAGTCACAGGGATCTCCCATGCATGTACCATCTGCTTCTGACCTGAATTTGCTTGTGGGAGGTGGAGAGAGCAGAGCCCAGACCCAGCTTATGCTGCAGATGGCAGTGGGAGCTGCACCAGCTCCTCTCAGATCAGTGGGACCTAGCTGCCCAGGCCTGCAGCTTCCTATTTCCTTGCATATATCCTTTGAAAAGTGCAGTTAAAGTTTTTAGACTCATTTATGTAGTTTGGTGCATAATGATAAATACGTTGTTTTTACAGAAGCCATTTGTAGCCCAATGGTTATGTTGCACTTTTATTTCTGAAGGCTTCAGAGATTTTTTCCGGACCATATGACTCACAACTTTGAAGTCACTGAGCAAAGGGTCAAGCCCTTCTTCACTCAATAGATGCTTTCAGCTCCAAGTGCTACTAGTACATTCAGGGCTGAAAATCTCTATTGAAACAGCTGTAGCTTCAAAATGTCGGGAAGCTGCATTAACGCTTCATTTCCTGCAGTGAATCATTTTGCTTATCAAAGTAAAAGAGTTGGGGACATTTAGGGGAAAAAAAAAAAGAGAAATAAAAAGAAATGAACCCTCTCTGGAATGGATCTTTTTTTCCCTTCCTCTTCTCTCCCTCTTGCCCTCCCCCTTGGATAACTTTATCCCATCACAGCAATAAAATGCAATGATATGGAATAATGATGTGTTCCTAAGCTTTTCCAATTGATCTACTGTTGTGAAAATACATTCAGTAAATTCACCTGAATGACTTTGGACAGCAAAACACAAGGGCATTATGAATAAAAGAAACACTTATTTGCCTGATATAATGGAGTGTTGTGACCACAGGAACATCGTTGTCAACCTCTATTCTAGATGAGAGCAGGTTTGTTGTCAGAAAAGCGGATGTGTGGTTCAGAAGGGGACTGCAAAATTGACTTGTGGGGCTTCATGTTTATTCCCTCCATCTACTTTCAGGCCTTAAAATTTAATTTTGGGTCTGAAAATGAAGCGTTCTTGCTGTTACTGTTAGCAGGAAGGTGATTCTGTTCTGAGAGAAACCAAATGGTGACTTTGCTAGGTGAGGAAACAGGAAAAAATAAAGCCCAGCTCTCTTCCCTTGATTGGCTTTCTGTTATACTCGTATTTAAAATAGAATTTAGGTGTAAGAGGTGCTGAGAGTTAAGGGAGCAGATACTTGGAAAGAAGAGTGTGCCATTATTAATGATTTGCTTCTATTAGTAGCTACATTTTGAAGCAGCGCTGCCTTCCCCAGGCTGTATTAGCACTGTGAACAATGAAAAGAGAAAAATGCAATGTCATAGACAAAAAGTGTAGTCATTAGTATTCCCCTATTTTCCTGCAAGTGTTCATCTTCTGCATTTGTCAGCCATACTTTAAAATACGAGGTAAAAATTGTTTAAATGTTTGCCAAATGGGGATATAGGAGTTAGGAAATGCTATAATGAGAAGTTATTTCAATCCATGAGATAATATATGTGCTATGTAAGCGCAGTTTGATATTATTAAGACATTATTGCAGAATTGACGTATTTCAAAAAGACACTGTGAAACAGCCAACAAATATGATATATTGCAAATAAGGTCATATTGTTATACTGCTGGAAGTAATAAATTTATACAGCTCATGATTGTTTTTCTGTATACATTTATCCTTCAGTGGCATTTGGATTTTTTTCCTTGTGTCTTTAAATAACAAAAGAACTTCCTGTAAAAGCTCAAAAACAATGAAAAGGAAGGAAAAGAGAGGAGGCAAAAGAAGATTGCAGAGGGTGGGTAGGAGAGGGGAATGCTCCTTCAAAAGTATATTTCTATATATATTAATTTCAAGAGTATAATTTAATGGGAGACTGTAACTGCCAAGATACAGAGTTGCCTGAACTAAGAGAAAAGGAAACTTTTTATGCTTTCAGTTTTTACGCTATTGAAAACTTGGAAATTTCGGCAGAAAGCTTTGAATTTTGTGGGTTTCTAATGAAGTGTTTGAATTTCAATCTAACCGCCTCCCTCTTTTTGATTTCACTAGTGAGAAATGAGAGGATGTGGAAAGATTTGGCAAAAGGAGGAAAAAAATACCGCTTAAATAACTGTGGAGATAAAAAAAGGAGACCTAAGTTTTTGTCTAAGTAGTAAAACAAAATTTCAAAACCTCTCTTCCTTCCGTATTTTTAATTACAGAGAAGTCCATTTTTGTCTGCAAACACCTACTTTGAAAAAAGATTGACTAGCTCTGTTTGTTAAATCATTATGGTAGAAGTGAGAACATCGAGCATGTTTCTGAATGGTGTGACAGCTATAATTACCCACACAGGGAATAATTTCTGAGTAGAGGAATCTTCAGTCCAGGTGTAAAAGACATGGCAAGATCAAGTGGCTGGAAACCAAAGCTAGATGAATTAAAGCAGAAGGTAAAAGCACAGGTTCGTAGCAGGGGTGTGTGTGGGGGTGTTATCCATAGGAATGTCTCATCGGGGAGTGCTGCTCTGTCTCCATCACTTGATGTCTCACATTGGAGCTTTCTAAAAGATGTACTGGAAGGAACTGAGAGATTCCTGGGGCTTATATGCTCCATTCTGTCAGAGGTGAAGTCAGACAAGAGATCACAGCAGCCCTTCTGGTCTTAGAGTCAGAATCTGTGGAACATATTTTCAGGCAGCTTTGTGAGTCTGTCCTCTGTGGCTGTGAGATTCGTCCTACATGCTGAGCCGGAGGAACCAGAAGTGTTGCAGAGAAAGGATTATCTGGCTGTTTCAAGGAGATAGTTCAGAAGACCTGCATAATCCAGTACAGCATGTGGTACAGTCAGGGCTGACATGTCATCTGTGAAATGGTTGACAGCTGCCTGTGTTGGCTTGTAAATGCATACAGCTGGGACACCCTCGTGGCTCCTCTGCATGTGCTTCTCTCCTTTCTGTTCTCGTTCCCACCTCATCCCCAACAAGCTGGTAAACACACAGCAGTGTCGTGATTTCCCTTCTGCCACGTGAAGAATGTACTGCGCGTGTTGTTGCAACCCACTTCTTGAAGAAACCTTCATTTGGGAAAAGGAATTTTTGCGCCAGCAGTATCTGTTCTCTTCTGTAGCTTTTACCAAAGATGCTAGTTGCAAAGCCAGGGAGAAAACGAAGAAGGTTATTTGTGAGGTAGGCAGCAATTTACTGATGAGTAAAGCTGTCCTGCTGAGATCTGAGGTCAGTGCTGGAGGATGTACATTTTCACCTGGTTTTAATGTTGTTTGGGGTTAGATGCGGTGTCACCAACGCTTTTGTCCTTAAAGAAATGTATCGTGTGGGCCACATTCTGTGATTTCAGGCAAAGAATAGGTGGAAGAGTCATTAGTTACTGAGTTGTTAGCAGCATGAAAAGGAAGATATTGAGCAGAGGGTGAAATTCCCTGAGTACAAGAGGTTATTACATGTGAAGAGGAAGGTTTTATTTTAATCGTATGAAGATGACTGAAGAGTTGAAGAAGTTATGTAAGATATTCAGGACTAATATTCACAGCAGCTGAAGGAGTGCAAGTGGGAGAAGAATTTTGCACAATTTTGCTTGGTTCTCTATCACTTCAAAAGCAGTGACAAGAACCAGGATAGTAATACACGTTTGTGGGCTAGGATGTGCAGTTCCCGCTCATTAAATAGCATGGCTTCACAGTTGTCCGGTGGATAAAGGAAAAGTAATTTTAGCTTTACATTGCAAAGGGGGGGGAGATTGAGACAACTGAAATTTATCTGTGTTTTCCTCAGCATAATATTTGACCAAGAGAGGAGCCTGTCTTATGCTCAGGTCAGCTGCAGGTGGCTCTGACTCTGGTTTGCTTGAACTTGTGCCTGTGTGATGGAGCAGCCAGGGTAATGTTCTGTTTGCCAGGGTCAAAGCCTTCCCAAAGGCAGGGGAAGGGACATTGCGTAGAGCAGAGGTGGTGACTTTGTGCCAACTCAAGTCTTGTTTTTGGAGGGAGACAGGAGACCTCTTAGTGGATTTTTGCTATCCCAGTGATCAGATTAAATTGCATGCTTCAAGAGGATGTATTAGTTAAACCTTGAGACGTCAGAGGGTTTGTGCAAGATTAATCAGCGTTAATACTGTGCCATTAGGAGTTAAATTGTTTTCGCAGAGTCTCTGAAAGGAATGGAATCAGAGCCAGGATTTGAAGCCAGTGTTTGAAGTCAGGTCCTGTGGTAAGACACTGAGGCTCGGTTCTCTTGTCATGGGGTATGGAGCAGCTAGGTAGAAACATCTATTTTTTCTAATATATATATTCAGAATATCTGCACAATTAAATTCTAGCACTGATCCTTGAGCAGTTGCATTTGAGACCTCTCTAGATGAGAGGATTCAGAATTTAGTAGATTTTACGTTTCCTGAATTGATTTTATAATTATGTTTTCACTGTTTCAGATTTTCCCCCTGAAATACTAATATTTAAAATACTTTCTCCATCTGTCTCTGTCTGTATTCAAATGGCTTGTGAGGTAAGTTTAACCTCTCTGTTGCATCATTAGATTCAGCAGCTTGTCAGCATTTCCATCCTGAGCCGTGTTATGGAGGTCTTTGTAGCTCATCTGTGTACTAGTGAAATTCGGGCTTAAATGACTAAGATGTGAGTGGTTTTCCCCCCTGTTGCTTATGGGTAATTAAAATAAATTGGTATGGAATGCATTTTTAAGTTTGAGTAAGACTTAATGTTTAGGCAGGGAATTGCTTAGAAAGTTGTTTTTTGCTGCTTAGGCTTAGATAAAGCCTGCCTTATTAGTGCAGTTTGCAGTTATTGTTAATTAGTCCATGCGAGACAAAGTAAGGAGATTCCCTAATTTTCGTCTAAATTTCAACTACTTTGAACTGGTGTTATCCCAGCACCTCAAATAGAATTGCTGTAGATTTACCCTTAATGGCATGCTACACTAGCATGACATCCTGAATAATGCTCTCCAAGTCACAGGTGTTTGTTGCTTAACTCTGCGATCTTTAGTTGCGCTTAGTATCTTGGGTCAAACAAGGGTATAGCTTATCCCCTATGTGTACTTTGGGCACCTACATTTTATTCCAGGTATTTACTGCTGTAAGCACCCTATGCCTGGAGGGAGCAGATTTACATAGCTGTGTGTCCTCTTACATGCAATTAATTTAGGCTATTCACTGCATCAACACATAGTGAGGCAAAGCCTTGACCCAGGGATTGCGGCAGTGTGAGGTCTGGTATCTAGCTCAAGATACCCTGACTTGGAGTAATTTCCAGCTTCTGCTATGATTGACCTTATTTGTGCCATCTCATTCCTCTTTTCAAATCTAGGTATGCCCAGTGTATGTGTTAAGGAAATTAAATTAGCTGTTGAAATCGCAGTTCAGCAACCCTGCCTTGTGTACGTACTTCCATGCGTGCCTAAAGAACAAGATATGTGATTACTCAATGTGAGATTAATTCTCCAGGAATAAGTAGGACAGATGTAAAGGTTATGAAGATAAACAAGCAAATGTGATCACTTAAGATGTTTTGAAATAAATTGTTGCCTACAATGAGTACGTCTGGGAGAGATCTGTGGTGTGCTAAAGTGGGCAGAGTTTTGGCACATTGGTGCAGATTGCACGTTATCTATTACTAAGACTGACATGCAGGACCATTAGAAATTAAAAGTAGATGTAAAACCTCATACGGTTCCATTCATCGTGCAGAAAGTAGAGACCTAAAGGGAACTCTACTTCTATTTCCCAGAGGGATTTTAAATGAAAATAATATTAATGAGGATTAAAACTCCACACATTTGCTGTATAAGGAGCTAGAGCCAGCTTGTAACATTTGTGCCGTTCTGCTGCAGTCACTGTCTCCATTTCACCACTGGCTGTGCATCATGTCATGGGTTATTCCAGTGTGGCTGCTGGAAGGAAAGAGTTACAAAATCTCCTTAACCTGATAAGAGTCTTAACTCTGCTGGCTGATGATGCCCAGCTTAGAATCCCTTTTTGGTGGCTCTTAACTGTTGAGTTTATAGCCACATATACTCTCATAAGTGCTTCTGGCAGTTTGCTGGAATTTTGCACGATTTGTCTTGGTTCTCTATCACTTCAAATGGAGTGACAAGAACCACAATTTGCTGGGAGTTTCACTGAGAAGTGATGTGTGTTACACCAGTGCTGTATGTAGGACGGTCTGGGGCACCTCTAGGTATTAGATGTTGGACAATCAAGGCTAATAAAACACCTCTGAAGAATCCTGCAGGCTTGAGAGGTTGATTGTCAGCAGTCACATTCTGAAGCTGCATTTCTTTTACTTGCTTTGTGCTTCCTTATAGGATCGTAGAATGTTTTGGGGCCTTAAAGCTCATCCGGTTCCAACACCTTTGCCATGGGCAGGGACACATTCCAGTAGACCAGTTTGCTCAAAGGCCCGTCAGCCTGGACTTGAACACTTAGCGGCTTAATAGGTGTCTTAATAACACAGGTAGGCACCAAAGGGATTTCCAAACATGCATTTGCTTACAATATAAATCTCCCATATTCAGTGTTGGATGAAATGCTGACTCATCTGAAATCATCAGGGCCAACATTTGAGTCCAGACGTTTCCAATTCTTATGCTTTCCTCTGCTCTTGGAAGGATTGGGGATAGTTACTGGCTTCTGTACAAGAGCTGAGGATGAGCTCTCCCTTTCCACTCCAGTTCCATGGGTTGCTTTTTCAGGAATTGTCCTTATCTTGTCAGAACCATTTACTGTATACACTTTTTGGTCTTACTCGAGCATAAATAATACTACTTTTCAGTTATCAGTCAGATTCACGTAGCGTTATTCAATATTTGGAGAAGTGGAAAAACTCCAGAGTGCTTCTGGCTTTTCAAGAATTTCAAGCTTTCAAAATTAACTTTTGGCAGAAGTCTAGGATGAAGGGAAAATAACAATTCTGTGGTGGAATAGGAATCTCAAACCAAGAGATTCTCTAGTTTGTTTTAGCCTAAGGCAGAAGAGAGTGGTATTTCTGAGTTCTTTTGGATTGCCACAGGGAAGTGGAACTGGGCTCAGTGCAGCACTGGGGTGACAGACATCCTTGTCAAAATCTTCATTGAACACTCAAGAGAGGTTTCGAAGAGCTCAGAGACCAGCACAGAGATGGACTCAGTAAAGGACTTGCCCATGGGGCAGTAAGGGGAAGATTTTGCTTTATTTCCATGCACTTCTGATTTGTTCTACTTCATTTGTTGATATCAGTATGAGGTTACATTTATTTTGTATTTGATGTGATGTAGCAACTCTGCTCAGCTTTTTAGGAATTTATTCAGCTTTCTCTAGGTATCTTGTTTCTAAATGTATGCTTTCTCTCTGTGACAGATGCTGGGAGTTGACTTCCTAAATGGAGAGGTAGCAGAAGGTGGGAGAGTTTATTAAAGACAAGAATTTGCCTTCACTCTGGAAAGAAAGATCAATAATACCTTTGATTATTGTATTTCTGTAAATGATTGGACACATCATTGGTGGCTGAAGCATGCTAAACCCATGTGGTCACTTCACATGGAGGATCAATACATAAATGTAAGGCAGACAAGAATGACATGAATAACTGGCTTTTTTGAACACGTGACTGCTTCTTGCCAAGCTCAATATATAGGTGGCTTTTAGGGATTGATGGGTGAGCATAATTTTATGTGTGGGAGCTTGAGGTAGAATGACAAAATTGATTTTAAGGTTAGCTCTACTAGATCAAGTACCAACTGCAGCTGGGCTGGTATACTTCTAGCTCATCAATGGTGAGAGAGAGAGGGACAGAGAAAATTCAATATTTTCCATTCTTTTTGACCTCCTCCATTAGATTTATTTTGTGTTCAGTGCTCTGCGAGTGCCATCTTTGCCATTTTTTCATCCCACCCTTCACATTCTTCTTTCTCATCTATTTTATTAATTCATCTATTTTCTGTTAATTAATTCTTCTTTCATTGCTTTTGGGAATTTGATTAAAGAGGTATGGAGTCCGACATGGTGACTATGCAGACAAAATATGAGCATGTGACTGACATTTCTTCTTCTATTGGTGAGCCCAGTTCCTGAGCTTTTGTATGCATCAGAAATCCAAACTCAGACCTGATTTAGCAAAAAGCCCTTAACTCTGGAGTGGGCTGACTTACAACCACAGGACGGAAATCTTCCTAGTTTCCTATCAGCTACAGCTTTGAAATGTAAATAAGTTGGTATTGATTTTGTATGTGTGAATGTGTGCATACCTACATACTTCCTTTCCCACCAACCAAGTATTTTGCAATTCTCTTTTCTGTAATTTTTCTTCCCTCCTATTTTGTCCAAGGCCTTTCTGCCATTTCCAACACATGCAGGATGCTATGAAATAAAAATCCACGTAGGGTAAGCACCTTAAACTAGCAGCCTGCTCTTTCCCTGGTTTTAGGCAAACGCACAGACCATTTGAAGGGAGTCTAGTTTGAGGAGAAAGCCAGCTTCAGAGGAAAGACAGTGTTTGAGAACTAAAGCTCACACTTTCAAGGGCTGGGGCAGAGGTTGGATGCCATCTGGATTTTTCTTCCGGTTACCCTTTCTAAAATTTCAAATTTGAGGTCAAAACCGTGTTCCAGCTACTTCAAAGTCATTCTTCCTGCAAAAGTTTCACAGCTTGAGCTGAAGTTACTGCTATGATGGAAGCTGCTGTTGTTGGCTTTGAGATCTTGTGGGGTGTTCTAGCCAAAATGCTCTTGTTCATTGAAAGTTGAAGTGGGGAGTTAAAAGCAAGCCATGGGAAAGAGTGTGTAATGCTTTTAAAAAGCCTAGGCATTTCATGCTTCCTGAATTTTTAAAATCAGTGCATTTTGTTGTGTTTTCCCAATGTTTAAAAATGCCATGCAGCATTCAGAAGAACCTGTTTTACTATTTTTGTAATTAGTTACGCTTATATTAGTTTATATTAGATGCTCATGGCATTTACCTGTTCCACCATAAATTAGTACTTTGCCTGATATAGAAATGAACCAAGAAACCATCGTGACTGAATAGGTTTGCAGCCGAAATATGCAAGTGTTAGTAGTAGGTGAAAAAAATATTCTATATCACCCTTTTGCAAATAGGGGGTATAGGCAGTGATCTGGACTTAGGTATTCTTCATCTGTTTAAGGCCTGGATCCCCAGGAGCAGAGCCCAGATTAGCAAATATGAATGTTTTGTATGACTGGGACAGCTGCTGAACAGGTCAGAATTATTCAGAAATCATGCAGAAGGCAGCCTCCCCAAATACTTGCAATGTGAAGTTAATCATCAGTATTCTAGCCCCTGTTTTACTGGAAGGAGAACTGACAGAGAAGTGAATCAGGCTTTCCAAGCCAGACATCCCCAAGAGGGATTATAAGACTAATGTAGGTATTCTCTAGCTTTCACAGTAGATCTCTGCTCAACTTTCACCACTCAGAGATGCACAGAATCACAGTCTTCAGTATTAAATGCCAGTGCTTAGTTAGAAGGCAGGTATGTGAAAGACTGCAGGCTGCTCTATGCTTATACGTGATCAAGCAGCAATAAAATTCCACCACTAAGTAAAAAATGAATATGTCTATTAGCGTTGAGTTTTTCCAGGTTCAGACTGTGAAAACATTGGCATTTTGGTCCTGCATAACCTTAGAACTAAGCCACATAGTGTGGTAATCTGATAACAATATATTTTTAATTGTAATTTCTCTTTCTGTGTATTTAGTTTGTATTTTGCCTATCTAGATGCAAAAATCAATAATTTCTTTTACTGTTAGCTTTGTTAACACTTTAATTGATCTCGAAGTCAGACTTTTGTACAACAGCTTCTGCTTGCTAACATTTCATTCATTTGGTTTTAAGGCAAATAAAATCAACCTTTTTAAAGAGTGGTTTTCTTTTTTAGTTATCTTTGACTGTGTACCTGGAATTGTCTGAATGCTGCTTTTTGCACTAAACATTTAGTTCATTTCCTTCCCTATTACAAAACCACTTTCTGTAACAGGATTGTCATTTATTTCAACTACAAAAATGTTGTGTAGCATTATCAAAGTAACCACCTGGAGTGCTATAAGTAATGCACATACGTGGAACAGAATTCTGCTCTTTATTACAGATTTTTAAATGCAAAGTAGCTGCATGTCAATTTGAAGTAACTGTTGACTTCAGTAGAGTTGCTTAATATTTATACTTGTGTAATTGAGAGTAAAATGCATCTTCATGTATCTTCTAATAGTGCAGCAGTATTGTGTAAGAAGTAAATCTAACCTTTATTACTGTCTAATAAATTATCTGGTAAGCGCTATAATTAAACTACAAACCAGTTCATTAGATGCAGGCAGTATCACTAGATTAGTTCTAATATAAGATAGGTAGTTGCAGAATGTGAGTGGCTGATTGTGAATATTATTGCTGTGACATCAACAGTCAATTCAAATAATGGTGGAACTTTAATAGATGAGGTTGTGTGGCAGAATTAGTAAAAGCAGGTTTGCTAAATAATTGGTTCTTTCTTGCTACAGTAAGATATTGATTTCTATTCTTTTCCTTTTCCTCCTTCCTCCTACAGGTGTAATAATCAATCTGATCATATGTGTATCATGCCTTGAGACTTCAGCTACAGCTGTAGCAAAAGTTGAGTGCCTATTGGTATAGAGCAGAAGAAATGCAAAACCAAATCCATCACCAAGCTGGCAGGCGGGTGGTTTAGGATGTGTGGGTTGTGGAATAAAGCAAGGGAATGTACTCAGCTGGGAGCAGCAACTAACTGCACTGTGGTGCAGCCAGAGCTGGGGCAATGGGGGCTTCTGCCACAGGCCTGCTGAACTGCTCAACCTGCTCCTGACTTTTTTCTTAAACAGAAGTTGCAGCCTAATGTAGTGTTTTCCAAGTGTAAATTGTTACAGTGTTTTCACATCTAAAATGCCATAATTTCTCAGCACATGCTTTCAGAGTGTATATCATGATCTAGTACATAAGCCCATTTAATGTATTCTTTTAATAGCACCAGACTGTGGGGTTGTACTGCTGGATTCAAATTGGTAGCCCTTGTTGTAATAGCCATTTTAAGGAGAAATGAAAAGATGTGAATCAAACCAGTGGTTAAAGTGTGGCTTGATAGGCAGGTATCCAAAGATCAGATGTAGCTCCAGACTCTGAATTAGGATAAATCAATTTTCTTGTACAGTAACATTTCTCAGAAAATTTAAGAGTTGAAGCTATATTTAGTACCTCAAGGGCCCTTGCTTTGATTTTGTTTTTGCATGCTGAAAGCTTTGATTGGACTTGTGTGTTAACTTGTCATCACTTCAAGGAAGTGTTACATAGAGTCATCAATACTCATTTTCCTGTGCCTTGACTGCCTGATGTGTTCTGCAGCAGATGGAGGGGGTAACAGCTCCTTGCTGCTGCTGTTACTGCAGTCCTGTGCTCCTCTCACAGATTCTGTTTTTTGAATGCCATATAACTGTATTTAGGAGTTCAGTCACTTGGGACATCTGCTTTGCAAACTCTGACAGTGCTGAAACAAGGCTCCTGAATAATTCTTAGAAATAACATTATTCATAGGTCTCGGTACACTGAAGTGGCAGGTACAGACTGTACAGATACAAAGAGAACTGTTTCTTTTCTACATGCTGTGTGTCATATCCTCACCATTGTTGTATCTTCTGGATTCAGGCATGATTCCACCTGGATTCTAGAATTCCTCTAATATTTGGCTAACCTTTTGAGTTCTGATTCATAGAATAATGAAATACAGGCTCAAACTGTGGTCTGTATTAAGTGTCCGCACAGCTTGAGAAGAGTGAAAGAAATTATTTAGATTATATGCGTGTTTTGGTTCCTCTGTTACTAGCATTCTATTTTGTATTGGATTCTTGAGAGTTGAGAAAGTCAAGCTTTTTAATTTGCACTCTGGAGGATTCTTGCGGATGCTTTTCAGACAGTTTTACACTCCGGGAAGTACAGACTGATCTTCTGCCAAAATCCAGGAGCTATTCCCCTCGTTTTTTCTGATAAAGCAGGCAGTCTTTGCTTGGTATCCGGTAACCAGGAGCTAGACAAGCATAATGAAATATGTGCTGCTCTATTACAATCTATACTGGGTGGATAACATTTAAAATAATTTCCAAATGGTAAACTCAATGGAAGTTCATCATTTTAGTCCTTGTCTTACAGAGGCACGAGTTTAGGTGCAACAGATTGACAGCTCGAAACCTTGTTTAGATAGATAAAATTTGAGTATTTTCTAAATCTGTAACTTTGTGCCTTGATACTGAAAAAAAATTAGGCATATGTTAGTTTGATTGTGTGCAGACTTCTATCGTTCTTCCTTTAAATCTGAGTGAGGTTTTAAAATGATAATGTTTTTTGTTTTATAATGGTTTGTAATATACCTAATACAATCTGATATATACCCTTTCACAGCATTTAGATGCTACTAGGTGAATTCAGCTTTGACTCTGGACATTTGTGTTGCTAAGGCATCAATTTCTGTTTACACGGGTGCTAAATAACATTTGCTTTCCCAGCTGCTCCTTATGGACCTTTTCTCACCATTGCTGACTGCAGCATACAGTTGAGAAGAGCTGCCAGGTACCACTGGTGTGGTGCTTTGATAGTTTACATAGAGATGTTAGAGAGTTCTTGGCTCCAAATTCTCTTCATGTTTCCAGTTCTGCAGCTGATAAAAGCTCTTCTAGAAAAGAGCAAATGTTCATTTTTCTTGTGAAAGTCATGAACTTGCTTACGCTTTATCTGGGCTTAGACTTTTTCTACTGAAATGTCAATAAATGTAGATTTATGGACAGTTGGCTCTGGCACCTGAAAGGAGGTTGTAGCAAGGTAGGCGTCGGTCTCCCGAGGAACAAGAGACAGAACAAGAGGAAATAGCCTCAAGCTGCACCAGGGGAGCTTTAGCTTGGATATTAGGAAAAATTTCTTCCCCAAAATGGTGGTCGGGCATTGGAATAAGCTGCCCAGGGCAGTGGTGGAGTGCCCATCCCTAGAGTGTCAAAAAAACATGTAGATGAGGCCTTTGGTGACATGTTTTAGTGGTGGTCTTGACAGTGCTGGGTTAATGGTTGGGCTTGATGATCTTAAAGGTCTCTTCCAATGTAAATGATGCTGTGATCCTATGAAATTGTGGAACAGCATGCTACGTCCAAACCTTAAATTGAATAAGTGATATTCAGTTCCTGCAGGATTTTTAAATATAATTCTCCATTTCCTGGCTTGATTAGCCAGGATTTATCTCTTATGTTAGTAGAATGAAGGTTCCCCTGGAAAGATGCATATAAAATGATTTAACAAATAATGTGGCTAGTTGCTGTTTGACTCTTTGATAACTATTGTAGTTGTTAATCCTTAAAGATCCAAGAAGCTATGTGAAACTAATTGGGTATTTTAGAGCTCTGCTATGTTTGTCTAACAGTTTAAGTACTTCTAAATTTAGTTTGAAATTTACTTGTATTGAAGAATTGTTAAAAAGAAACTGATGTAATTAAGTGAATGCATATTCTTCCATGCACAACTGTATGTTGTTTTAAAACCAGTTACATCAATTTAACTTGCATTTCAGTGTTTACTTATAGAAATTAAACCTACCTGAGTCAGATTCATTTTTTAAGGGCAACTGCATGGGGCCTAATAATACAGAAATTACATAGTTTGTGATATGGACACAGTGGAGTGTGGAATGACTCTAATTGGAAGATAAAGCAAATTGATTTAAACTGCATGTAGTGATGCTTAATTCAAGTACACACGCAGTAGGGTTGGTAAGTGGTAACTTCTTAAGTGATTGTAACTCCATGACTCTCGGTGAAGTGCCTGTATCTTCAGGAGAAACTTTAGGGCTCAGACTGATAATCTGTTTATTAGAGCTTAATAAATTACCATGCATCATCTGAGGCACAGCAGTGAAAGCCCAGAAACATAATCTACCTTAAATCTCTGTAAGAGGTTTGAGCTACATAGGATTACCTGGCTGTGGGCTAAGAGTGTACATAAGGATAACAGAGTTGTAGTAACGTGAATTTGGGATGATAATGAATAGTGTGTAGGGATAAGTGTTTCTGTGTTTTGCCTTGTGCATTAAAAAAAGTGGATTGCAGCCACCAGCTTGTAGATGAAGAATCTGTAGTAGAATTCATCCCGTGGTATTCTCTAAAGCCTATAAATTCTATCCATAGGTATTTATCAGAATTTGCCTTGCAAGTTCCATTAAACCTGTGTTTAGAAGCTTAAATTATATACCTTGATGTTTTTCAAATATGTTGAACTTTCAAATCATCGGAAGCTGCTACTGGTTGAGCACTTTTTGAAAACAAGCCGTGTGTTTAGGATCTTAATAAGATGTACGAGCCTAGTTTTAGCACCCTCAGGATATGGTCCAAAGTCTATTACATTAATAAGATACCTTCCATCTATCTTAAAGATATTACCTCAATCTGTAATTGATTCTGAGCTGTTACTGCATATTTAAAAATAACTTTTTCTTTAAGGCTACCTCATATTGCAATGGAAGGGCTCCTGGAGAGGTATTCATAGAGATCGCTCACCTCACTGTAGCTGTACAAAACAAACCAGTGACTCAGGTTAGGAAGAATTGTTCAGGGACAGAAGTCTGTACAGTACAGGTCAGCAGGTGAAAATGCAGACTGTGCAATTGGTAGCTTTTCTGTTATTTACAGGTGTAACATCTCCTCCGAATTATTCAAAAAGATGATAAATGGTAAACCCCAATATTTTGACTTGGGCTCCTCTCTGCAAGGTGACACAGTGCTGCCAAGTCACCTTCTGGTACCCAGTAGTACCAAAAAGTAGTCTGAACTATGTTTTACAATAGTGCTTAAGTTGTAAAAGGAAAAGAAATCAGGACATCAGGAGTGCAGGCATCCTCCCATTGACCTTAATCTAGTCCTTTTAGTTAACATGGCCCAAGCTGTGTAAAGAATTGTTATTTTCCCAGTTGGGTGGATGGTACAAAGTAGATGTTAAGACCATTGTATAATTCTTCCTGCATGTGCATTTATCTTGCCTTACAAAACCATGGAACCTGATGGTGCCACACCAGCTTTGGGAGCCAAACCAAGCTCTTTTCCGTTGAAGACTCTTTAGGTGAGTTCAGGGGCTCATGGTTAGTGATGCTGGACCTGGTCTGTTGTTACCCTGAGGACGGCAGTTTTCACACTTACCACTCTGTCATCTCTCTCCATCTGGGTCTCTGGTGTCCTCTATCTGAGCGTAAGGGGAAACAAGTAAGCAGAAATCTGGAGCAGTCTTTTGGGACTTCAGCAATTTAAGGCAATGCTCAGGTTTTCTGTTTCTTTGATTAAATTTCTTTCCAAATCCGAGTACTTTGTGTTTAAAATTAAGATACATAAAATCAAGGCAAAGTAGTATGCTGGAATTACAGTTTTTTAGGAAATGAACCAAGATAGGATCTTTCCAGTCATATAATAGAATATTTTTTATTAATGCATTTAAATAGTCAAACTTGGAAATGATGAGACAATGAGATAACATTTGATGCGTATTTCAATTCATTGCTGTCACTGTGTTCATAGACTTGTAACAATGTCTGTGTACTCTGCTAGTTCAAAGGGATAGCTCTGTCATGGAATGCGCTGGGTGAACATGTGCAGTTGGGCAGTGTCTTGGAGCGAGTCGGAACTGTGTGTTTAATATTGAAAGACTTCTGCAATACCCTAGTCATCTGTAAATACCAAGACTGAAACAGAAGCTAATGAATGTAACTTTTTTATCTTATGAACAACAGTTTAGGTAACAACTATAGCCTGGGTAAAGAGGGGGTTTTGTTTATTTTTGTTTCTGGGTTTCACTTCCAATAATTACTGAGCAGAAATATCAGGCTGACCAAACTTCATTGTAATTTTTCCAGAGATGAATATCATTTCAGGAAAAAAAAAACAGTCCACATGAGCAATAGAACACGTTTCTTTTTCTGAAGCTAAAAAGTAAGGAAGAGATGGTAGAAGATTAAAGAACTAAGAGTTTCTAATCAACCCTTTACTCAGATTTGTCTTCTTTTCACTTATAAGTTAATTTTAACTTGCAGAGCCTCCATATGTATTACACGTCCTGCTCAGGTATTCTCTAGCTCTGTTTTAGAACACAGAAATGCTTTTGTATTGTCCTTTTGGTGTCATCCATTTTCCTACTCTTCCAGGGGAAGCTGCTCATTGGCACTGTACAGTGCTGCTGTTCCAGTGTTATCCAGGTATGAAAAGCCTTTGAACCCTTTTATAGATGTGATCGAGTCTGACTTTTTCTGGTAATTCTTTTCCATGTTTTCTTATTCAGAAAGGGTGAAAAATGTCTATTTCCTAGAAGCTGAGATCTGAAACTGTGTAGCTTTTGTAGCTGTCCTTCATTATTCTGCTAGAAAGAAGAGGTCAGGCCACTTAAAGATGATAAAGACTGATGTATCACAGACAGGGTCAGAAGCAGAATTGCTTCATTCTCCTAGAATTATGTTAACTCTTGAGCTGGATTTTGCTCCAACTTCTATTCTGTATGGCAGTATTTTATCTGACTTTCACAGAAAGTGTCTGCTGTCAAGCTGAATACATCACCTTAGTCACTGATTATATAAATCTGTTTTTTCCCACCTATCATCACTTTGTGAAGAGCTATCTTACATTTCCCTTCTTCAGAGTTTCAGTGTTCTTTTTGGTTCACTTTACTTCCTGAGTTGCATAAAAAGTCTTCCTTGAAGCCAAAATAGGAATTATAAAATTGCATTGCATAAACTTTCCTACTGTGCATCACATACCCATTGGTGTCAGCAAATTCAGTTATGTGAAGTACATGACATGGAGTCTGTTCTAAAACCTGTACTGACAGAAGGTTTGTCAATAGCCTCTTCTCAAATCCTTAGTAGAGAGAGCAGTTAGCAAGGTCAGGATCAGCTAGTGAGTGTGGACAGTGACCTATATTACTGCTTAGTCCTTGCATGCTGAGTCTTTTGAAGCCAGTGACTTGAAAAGGTATGTCCTAAAACGTCCATGTGCAAGATCAGATTGAACCATATTCTGCTCTGATATAGAAAGACTGACGCTGTTGTAGCTTTCTCTACCACTTCCATGCCTGCTGAGGTATTGTTGGTCTTTATTGTTGTTAATGTGCCACGTTTAATAAAAATGACTACTTCTGTTCTACTTTAATACTTTGACCCAGATCTGACAGTCTCAGAATCGTGTATCACGTAAGAGTTTCTCATCTCCTTCTGTTGGCAGGTTCTGCACCTTCATTCCAGGAAGAGATGTGCTTTGCTCTGATCTAAGTGTACAGCCACTTCCCAGATAATGTCTCTATACTGTAAATATATTTATTAATTCCAGAAGTTCCTTTCCAGATTTAGTGACTCTCTTAACCAGTTTGTACAGGCACCATCTTTTTTATCCATTTCCTTCTGAAAAGGTTCATAAACTACCATTGTAGTTGTCAATGAATTGACAGCAAATGCATAGAAAGATGAGTCAAAGTCTAGAAGGTCCTGATAGTGGCACAGTGTTCTTGTTACAAAGATTTAGTTGTTGTTGAAATCCAGTAAATGAAAGTGAAGCTTTCAAACTGAATTTGGCTGCTACCTAGAACAGTTTAATCCTTTGCTTTCTCTAATATGGTAGTGGAAGAGAATAGAAATCTCATTTGTCATGTTCTTTTCAGTGGTTCATAGTGAACCATAGTGCAACAAATTTTGGGATTCCATCTGAAGCAGCAATTTCCATGACTTCTGGTCATCTTTATATCAGAGATTCTGTCTTGGGAATATGGAAATTGTTGTTAATCATTGTATATGTAGGATGGAGTTTTCAAAACTGTCTAGTGTAGTCTGCCTCCCACTGTGGCATCAAAGGTAGTTTTACCTCTGGCTTCAGTGAGAATAGAATTATGTGCCTATTTACATGCTTTTAACAATCCAGTTCCCTAATTACTTTAGATTTAGATACATTTATCCCTGGCAAATGTACTTACTTAATAAACATCCTTCTGCACTTGGTTCTTGACTGTATCCCATGACCATTATAACCTTCCTAGTAAGGAATTACAAACTTGGAAGTGATTTCATCTGACCCAACTTTCCACTTTTTACCATTTGATAACATTTCTGCCTTACTTTAGCAAAGACTTGAAACATCTCAAGTCTTAAATGAAATTCAGTGTAAAGAATTCCTGAATATCCCATTATACAAAGAATATACAGAGGGAATAGTTATGGTACCATGAGGCTTCGTATAAGAGTAATTGAATGGAAGATAGTATTTTAATGGTAAGATTTATGCTGTATAAAAGACTGGACTGAGTATTGCCTTGCATTGAATAAACCAGTAGGTGAGATCATCAGTTAGGTAGTCACAGAAATAACTGAACATATCTGTCTCTCTCCTTGTTATTCTCCCCTTCATTCTTTGCCATTCTTTTCCTCTAGGTCTTCCTATTCAAATTCACCATGCAGAACAGCTGCCCTGGGCCAGCTCCTGCTGAGCCTTGCTGAAGGGAGAGCGTGGATTCTTGTTGCTTTTCTGTGGCAGGTTGTGGGTGGATGTTGGACGTAATGAACCCAGACAAATAAAAAATAACTTAAAAAATGTTCTAAACCCAAAACAGAGCCTTGAGCCCTTTTCAGAAGGATAGGATGGTGTTCTGGGAAACTGCAATTGCTGTGTATTCCATCCATGCTGGCATCTGAGAGGAACCGTTATTAGAGCAGGACCTAGAGCATCACACCTGCAGTCCAGTCTCTGTGGGATCAGTAATTACGTGTTAATTAACAAGTCTGGAATGAGTGAGAGTTTGCATGTCAGCAGATAATCTGTATAGTGACTAATAAGCTGCAGAATGTTTTCAATTAGCAGGCTTGAAAAGGAAATCCCAGTGAGTGTTTTGCTTGGTTGGGAAAGGAGTGAATGAATGTGCTCTGTTGTTAGGACCCTCAGTGTAGGAAAGTGGCAGATTTAAAAACTACATTGTAAAGATTAAGATCTGTGAAACACAAACGCTCAAGTTACTTGCTACTGCTGTGCGCTGATGGACTCATACAGAGTAAACCTCAGTGAAATGAAATTTTTCACTTGATTAAGTAAGAGCAAACATGGAAAATTTCCACTCTTGCATAGGTTCGTTGAGGCATTTTAGTAGTCTAAAATGTACTTTTAATACAAGTTTTTTAAAGGGCTGAAGCTCCAAAATCTGTTCACTTGGGATGGAAACAAATGTTGCAGTCTTTCTTTGATGCATATTCTTGGAATCATTGACTATCCTCCACCTCTTTGGGCTTTTCACTGTGATCTCCAGGTGGTAGACTCCCTCCATTATATGTTTGCATAGTAAGGTAAGGAGAAAAGTTATTTCCCAGTGACCTGGATTGTCTGTTTTGCCTTGACTCTTATTTCTGTTCTCTCCATATTTGCACTCATGACCAACACTTGGAGAGGTTATTTCCAGAGGTGTTTGAGCAATTTTGTAATCTTCTTTTTCTCCCAGGATGCTATTGCAAGTGCAGGCAATCTGGGACTCTGTTTTTTAAATAGGTACAAGTAAGGATTGCTCATACAAAGGAAGAATGATTAAAACTTGTTTGGAATGTTACAATTTATAAAAGTGGACTGCAAAAGCTTTCTGTTAGATTGGACAAGTTTAGAGCTTCAAGATATATGGTGTATAATTTTGAACAACTTTCAGGCACTGCCGATGGATCAGAACTGGTTAAATTAACCTAAAGGCATGGATTTCAAGTTAATTCTTGATAAGTGAGTTGTATTCAAAACTAGTGAGACAGAAGACATATACTGTGATGGCCTTGGTGTATGTAGTAGTGTTGTTATGGAGATATGCTCAAAATATGAGTGATGTTTAGACTTGTCACTATCCAGAACTAACTGGTTCTGGCTCAGTGTTGTGCAGCTACTTTTAATGTTTTCTCCTAGTGAGAATGCTTTTTGATAAAGAAAGTCTGACGGAGACCTGCTTTTTCAAATCCTCATCTGCTGTGGCTCATCTTCAGCTTCCACTAAGCAGGATCTGAGTCATGCAGAGCCCACCCTGCCTGGGCTGAGGTACACCAGCAGAAGTCCAAACTCTGCTCTTGAGCTATTGCCACGTCGTGTATCTCGGATAAATGAACATTTTGCAGCAAGTGAGAGTTTTTATGATCTTGGAACAAGTGCAGCTTGGATATGAGTAATGTCGACAGTTGTAGCTTTTCTTCTTAATAATCATCAGTCTTCAGGCTGGCAGTAAGCTGTTGGCTTGTCAGAACACAGAATCCCTCATTTTCATCCTGGGTGGTACCTCATATCCCATGGAAATCACTGAACTTCTGCTTGTAATGTTCAAAGCTTGAGTTGCCCTTTATGGGCCTGTCAACCTCAAAGGCACTGCTTCCCTCATCCCACCCCATCCCTCAGGCTGCTGCTGCTGCCACCCTTAGGGAGTAAGGCAAAATCACATGGGAAGGTACTAGGTCATTTCCACATGGTAGTCGAGTTGGGCTGATCACTCGTAAAGTCCAGATACTGCAAGAAGTTTTCCCAGTTTTTCTTCGGTTTTCCTGCAGATCCCTTCCTGCCTGCTAGACTGAACTGATGTTGGATGTAAGGGGTCTTGATCCCATCTAAGGCATCATCTCTTTCATGGAGTTAAATTTTTATTACCTTGTAATTAATTTGTTAAGTTCTCTGTAGTATATGCTGGGAAACTGAACTGGGTGTGCAGATTTGACCAAGCTTCACCTAGAGCAGGCAGGCAGGTGTTCTGCCATGGCAGATAAACTATGATCCTTGACTTCAAGCCTTTTTAATTATCATGGGGCTTATTAGTGCTAACCTCCATCAGCTGCATACTAGCAGGTTGTTTTTAATTAAATTAATCTGGTTCAAGATCTTTCCCTCCTCCAGCAGTTTCTGAGGGATACCTGGGCTTGTAATCACTCATAACAGCTTGCAGAATTTTTAGCCTTCTCCTGTCATGTTAAAGACAGGATTGGTTGGAGCCTAAGAAATGGCATATGTTTTTAATTCTGAAGACAGCGTGCATCTAGAATTATGTCCTCATAGGTAATTGAAGTTGCGGCTGTTGTGTCAGGTGCCTCTATGCGCACTGTCAGGCAATATAGGCACCATGGAAGAGTGTGAGCATCTCAAATAAACAGTTGATATTTCTAGCACATGCAGACCATTATGTGTATAAACATGAAGATTCTGAAATACATTAGAGTGACTGTGAATCGGTTGACATCAGTGGTTTCTGTCAGTAGAAAATGTCATTGTGGTCATGTCGTGTTAATCCTTCTGTTTTTTTATCAGTCTGACAGCTGTCCTTAGCTTATTGTTGAGGATGTTTGTAAGGTGATGATAAGTCATATTATTCCTTCCTTTCATGGTTTGTTCCAGATTCAATTAGTCTAATATCATTATTTTAAAAGTGGTTTTCCCCCTACTTTTGGGTACGTGTAGAAATGATCTGATTACTTGTGATTCCTCTTAGAAAGTACTGGGTGCATTCCTGCCTCCCCTGCAGTTTGACAGGTTATGCTATACAAAATGCTAAAATAAAGATGCCTTTGAAGCAGTAGCAGCAGTTGCCAGCACATTGTGTTTGACATTGCTGTACCACTGAATGAATGGACAGGATTTTTAAGTTACTATGAAATAAAAACACATGGAAGTGGAGCATAAAGGACTTAGACTTTCAGATGACATTTAACTTCTCTGTACCTGTTTGTGTCTTGTTTGCCATCACCGATGTGACTCAAGTTTTCTAGAAATCCCTCTCACAAATGTCTTTAAAATGCTGTGAGACACTTGGATGTCAAAGAACTGTAAAGATTAGCAAATACTCTTCTAATTCTTGGAGCATTCATACCACTGACTGAACTGGGGTCACCACCATAGCTTTAAAAACAGGCTCTCAAACTGTGCAGTCTCAAAATAGAAGTAGTTTAAAAAAGCTGACACTTTTCCCAAGGTCTGTAAAACCAGCTAATCCCAGACAAAAGCTGGTGTCCTTAATTCATCTCTGTAATTTCTGCAATGTTAATGCCTCTTGTCCCGGCTGTCAGTGTGGCTCTGCAATGAGTCTGCCTGTATGCTGTTTGCAGGGGCTGGTTGGAATGGTATGGGATTCCTGAGTTGAGGTGACTGGCCAAATCCTACCCTGCTGTCTGCTGCGTGAGAGTGCATTACCCCGGCCAGGCTGGGGTGGCATGCTGAACCTGCTGGGTTTAGAACTAGGCATCATGAGTCAGACACTTTACTGTTAAAAGTGCAGAGTTTCAGCTATTTAATTATTTGTTAGCCAAAAGAATCTGAGGATTCATGAACCATCTCTTTTGAGGAATGCACTGATTTCATCAGATAAATGTTTAAAGCAGGGCTGAGACAGCAGCCAACCACAGCGGAAAATATTTTTTCCTCTGAGATAAAGTGCTTTTTAAATATGTATATATTTAAGAGATTATCTTCTCTGTCTAACTCTGGGCACCCCTTCTGTCAGCAGCAGACAGAATTATAGAGGAAACCCACAGTGGATGCCTTTATTTTCTTGTGAAATGTGTCAGATGATAAGCAAAATGTAACTGGGTATTTATTTTACTTTTCATGTGTCCTGCAAAGTGTGGAAGGCAGCAAGAGGTAGATAGAGCAGCAACAGCCTGATAAGCATGGCTTTTCCTTTTTTGCCAGCTTTCTGTTTACCCAGCTTTTGAGTGAATACTAAGATAGAGACCAAATGTCTTTACTCATCTGGGAGGTTTCAGAGCTGCTGGGTATAAACTGGTGCAGAAAGCAACTCCTTGATTACAAGATCTGTAGGTAAATGTTACCCTTGCAATAACTGGCATTTCCTCTCCATCTCCTCCACAGCACATTCTGTTCTAGCAGTGCCTAACAAACAATAATAGCAAAAATAAGGCATATATTTTACACTGGTTATTTTCTGTCTTCTTACTGAAAAGGACGCATAATGGAATGAATCTGGCTTCCCATCTGTTGCTAGGTGCGATTCAAAGTGGCGGTTTTGACCTATAAAGATTTGGCTGGTTTGCGTCATGCTTACCCTAGAGACAGCCTCTCTCCTTTAATTTCTCTGTGTCTCCATTTTCCATCTGTGAAAAATCAGGATAACACTACTTTTCTACTTCACATTGATTTTACAAGGACCCATTTATTAACAGACATAAAGCATAGGCTCTGCATTAGACATCACACAAATGTCTGTCTAAAAACTTGCTGCTGCCTTCAGAAGCCAAGTCAGTTGACCTTCATTATGTGATAGAAGGTGTTGTTCTAGACTGTTATGGATTGCTAGCGCCTAATATTGCCATTTGTATAAACACATGCGTTGCATGATACTTGCAAGTCATCCAGCTGAATTTGGTGTTTCCCATTAAATAGATTGGGACACCCTAGGGGTATAAAGCTAGAAACGTGTTTAGACGTTGCAGTTTTGGGTCTCAAGAGATAGTGGGACCACAAACTGTTGGATTGGAGGAGGTGTGTATGAGATACTTATTTACCTGAGAACAATTTCCTCAGAGCACACATATCCAGAGTTGTGGTTGCCTGTTGTATTGGAAGTGAAGTAGTTCTTCAGTTAACTTCATAAATCAGTAGTTCTCTGATGCATTTTTGCAGTCACATGCAGGTCAGGTTTAAGCAGTCCAACATGCCTATTTGAGAGAAGACGTCTCCAGGGCATGTGGGCTGATCAAAGCAATATTTTAGACCTGTACTAAATTATGGACTCAGTCCTGCAAGTGTTCAGGGAATGGGTAGGGGTATTTTAAGGAGTCTTGGCTTTACGGCAGCAAACCTTCAGTCCAGACTTATGGCATTTCATACTTGTTCTTTTTTTCCAATGTGATTGTTGGAATGACAGGAATCAAGCTCAGCAGTGGTAGTAGTTTTACAACTGAACGGTGGACAGCGCAGCAGCGTTTCCTGCAGATTACAAGACGTGGTCCATCAAGCTAGATGGATTAACTTCCTCATTGGAGTGGCTTTTATCTTGGAAAAAGTGGCCTCTTTGCCTACGAGAGACTTCTGTAACCCTTGATAAGATATGTGAGTCCTATTTCCCTGCTGTGCTAAGCATGGATAGCACATATACGATCATAATGCTAGAATTAGTGGGGATTTTGGTGGCTCTTCCTGAGCTTGCAGAGGCAGCAAGATGCAGGCTGCGCCACGAAGACAGGTGGGAAACTGTTATAAGGTCTATTAAAAATCGTTGCTGTATTTCGTATTTTCCATGTTTTACAAACTCTGTTGCATTATATAGGTATGCATGCGCACGCTTTGCAGAAGATGCAGTCTTCTGCTGAGAGCTCCATCAGCTAAAAACCCACCAGAGCTACCACTCTACATGAATATCTCCCCTTAATTTTGTTTTTGTGGTTTTGATAAATGTAGGATTTTCTCCTTTTCAGGCCCAGCTACCCTTTAGCAATCTTGTTGAGAGATTTTTTTAAAAAAAGAAATAAAATTAAACTGCAGCAGAGTTTGGGTTTGGTTTTTTTTTAACCTGTGTTTAGGAACATGATAACAAACTGCAAATAAGTGGCAAATTAAACTTTAGTTTTAAGTGTATTCATTTTAGTCAACCAAAACCCACAAGCCCCTTCAGTGAACATCAGTAATGTGGAAGCTGCTGTTGTGAGGTTTGGCAGTGACACAGCTTTTGAGAACTGGAAATATAAAGATAGAGACAAGGTCTCATCCTGCAAGGCTTTACTCATTTGAACAGCTCTTCTCATTTCCTTAGGGCATGTTTGCCTTTAGCACTGCGTTCCAGTGGAAAGGCTCTTAATTTTGCTCAAAGAATGGGGTCAGGAGGAGGTGACTTCTCCCTGTGTGTGTGTGAGCAGGCAGGTTGTGCTGCACTGAGCCTCCTTGCACTCCTCCTGCTTAGCCCGAGCAATGGGTAGGGGTATTTCGGCTTGACCATGTGAGCTATCTCATGGCACCTCGTTAGCATGGGATGATGGTTTTATTGGGGGAATGAGTCATAAAAAAGCTTCCTTTGGTTAAAAATGAGCAGTTTCATTTTTGTGCGATGACAGCCTGATACTGAGGGTTGAATTTTTGTATTAAAGCTATTTCTGTGTGTGTGCAGACAAGAGAAGGGAGCTGTGGACACACATGCCTAGAAAGAAGCTGCTGCAGGGGGTGAAATCAAAAGAAAGCAAGCCTGCTGTGTTTTTTTCTCTTTTACTTTTTAAACTGTTGATGTTTTCACTCTCTGTCAGCTCAGTGGGCATCTCTTCAAGGAGCAAAACCCTTGTGTGGTAGTCCTGTCCCTGAATCTCACTTAATAAGTGATTATTTGCAACTATGCATGAGCGAAGTACCAAGGATGAAGGTATCAAATGTGTTTTTTTTGATGCTAATTGTAAAGCAATTAGTGCATTGCACAGTCCTGTGTCTTGCCATCATGGAAACACAGTCCACAGAAAGTTTCCATCTTGCCCGTTCCAGTGGAAAAAGCTTATCTGGGAGTGTGGGAAAATGTATCTACACCCCCTTCACATCCTTCCCCTCCAATCTAATATCAGTGCTTAAAAATCAGTGTTCACCTTTCATGTGAGCATCGCAAAGTGCTTTTCAAATGGGGAAACTGGAGCACAGAGTAATGACATAGTACTCGTGGCTGCTATTACAATGTTCTTATTTCGTTTTTCTTTTGTATGTTGTTACATAGGAAGGCCAAGCTTGTTTTTCACTAAGAGTTCATACCATCGTAGTGCCCCCATCCTGCCCAGGTTCTGAGGCCTCCATGCTACTGTAATGTAAATAATACATAACAACAGGTTACCTGGTGAGGCAGGAGCAGAGGGTACAGAATCCAGGCTCCAGGGCATGTTTTCCTAGCCGTTAGAGCAGAATGCCTCCCTAGTTTTGGTTTTCATTATTGACATTATATTGATGTTTAGGAAAATGACACAGAGAAGCAGCCATGCATTTGCTGAAAACAGGGGCAGAGGCAGCATAACAGTTGTTAGATTTACAAGTAGAATGCATGCACAGCTCACCCAAAAAAGTACATGATTATCTAGTCAGGAGCTAATATGTCTGTCACTGGCTAACCGCAGACATGCACCACGAAGGACTTATCTTCAATACTGAAATGACAAACCTCTACCTGAAAAGTCAGCATAAATTAATACACGTGAGAAGAGACGTGACTCAACCTCGTATTAATTGCGGTTTATTTTTTGTGATGACAGCCAGTAGAGGGCACTGGTGCAGAGTATATAGTACAGAGCTGTGCATTCGCTTTCTGAGAGCCCAAAGAAACCCACGCAACTTGGTGTGACTCACTGCCACAAATATGTTGCATTTCTCGCCACAGTACTTTTTCCACCAATAGTTGAGGTCTGCTTGAGCTACCAGCAAGTGGATTTAGTTCTTCAGCACATCTCATAGATCTCTTGCTTTAGGTCAGGTCATGTAACTCCACTGACAACCAGAACCGTAATTCTTGTGATAGAGGATTTTCTGCTGCTGTAGCGGATATTTGCAGATGCATTGGGCTGTCCATGTGTCCATAACTGGGATATCCATATGTAGTATCCATATTTAGAGATTAAGTGGGAAAGGGGGAAAAGTGTTACATATCTTGTACATTTTAGCCGCCTTGACTGGAGATGGACCTAACCAGAGAGACTACATTTCTGTCTTCATTGATTAAGGTTTTAGGTACAGTTATTCTCTGTGACATCCCTACTTGCCTAGATGGTGTGATGTGCATCTAACATACAGACATACTATCTGCAAGGGAGGAACTAATTTAAAAGGGGCATTTGGTGTTGTGGGCAGGTTGGTAAATGAATTGATCTACTATATGTACCCAAAATTTCATATGAGACAGTATGGCCTCAACGCCCTGGACCGTTCTCAGCTATGTATACATATTTAATATATATTTTTGTATGATGACTCTGTTTGTGCCCCATTTGTAAAATAACTAGCACAGTAGTTTCCAGGTTGTCATCAGAGCCCGTAGGCAATGTCATGTCATGAATAACAGAAATGCCATTTTCACTTATAAAGCCCACCTCATCATGTTCTTCTAGGAAATATCTATCTTTTAAGCAGTGTTCATTGTTAAACCTCATAAAGACTGCAAGAGGAACATTGCCTTGCCACTGAGAATATTGAATCTTAAAGCAAATAGATCAGTTATGGTCATTTTTGGGTGTTTTGGTGCCTTTGTATTCTTCAGGTTAAAGTGCTATTTATTGTTAGTGTTGTTGAACTGATTTTAATCCTAGCTAACGTCTTGCAGCCATTGAATGGAACATATTGAGTAGAAAAATAAATTCAGTCTTACAGAATGATGCTATAAGAGCAGTTTAAAAAGGTCAAAGATGGAATTTATTTTCTCTGTGTTGCTGGAACTCCTGTGTTTGAGTGTTTAGAAACTTGATATGGCTTTAGAGCAAGTGAATAAATCAGAGAAAATCTGAAGTCTTATACTGGCAGTTCCTAAATACCTCACTGAATAGCTTCTCCTTGGAGGTACATCACTGAAAGGTAAAAGGTGTTGAATGTTTTCAGCTGTTTGTGGGTGTAGAACAGATTGGGGCAGGATAGAATAAAATTCATCCACAAATTAGTCACCACAAATGGTTTTCAGTCAATGCACAGTTTCTGCACATACTAGAATAACAAAAAATGGGGGTGGTTGTATCGGAGGTCTTAAGAAAAAACAGGAAGTGTGTTATATGTTCACATCTGTCAATCCTGCTCTTTATGAAGTGGATAGAAAATAGCTGAAGAGCTCATGATGCTGGTCCCAAATGACTCTACACATGACCTTGGAAGTCTCTGAGGATGGTATTTGATTCTGAACACGCATTATTTTTTCTCTTCAATCATCAGTTTGGCATTGCACACTGTGATTAAGCTATTACCCAGTTTTTGTGAAATGCACAGAATCTTCATGACAAGATAAAGCCCTCAGTAAAAATCTCAGTGTCTCACAGCAAATACTTGTTGAACAAAGCAAAGTTCATACTACATTTTCTTATGATGATGTTCTGGGGCATGTACGTTTAATACACTATCAGTGCCTGTAATAAATATGAGGGTAATAGGAAGCCTAAAGACATGAAAATATTTCATGAAACCTACTAATGAAAGCTAGGGTTTTGTATATTGCTCCCTGGAACACTAAGATCTGTTGAGAAGTTATATGCGATTCCTGTAACTTGATCAAGGCATGTGAAGCTGCTCTTACAGGAGAAGGAAAAAGGCTTCTGAGTTGATAGAGTACAATTTGTTAAAAGGATAATTGGTGCTTACATTAATTTCTTGACAAATGCTTTCAGCTGTGCCAAAATAGCAATTCACTTGTGGATTTAAACAAAATGCTGATGACTGCTGGTGACCGATGGTAAGTATTTTTATTGGTTTGGAGACTTGAAAGACTCCAGGTTTAATATAATCAGACTGGGACTTCCATTGACTTTGGTGGAATAGGTCCAGAAAGTGTTTCCCTATTTTAGGGGGAAAATACTTTGGCTTTTTCTCTAGTGTTTATGATGTTAAAGTTACCAGAAATACTTTTACTTTCTTGTGTATCTTGTTCTATTTTTTCTCTCAGCTAAATGGAGTTTTAGTTTTATCTGATTGCTTGAAGAGAAAGAGATATCTTATTTTAATGCGGAATTATTCCTGGAATCTTAAAGTATCAGAAATATGTAATTTACACAAGTTTTTAGAAAGCGCTTGTTCTTTATTTTTTAAATACGATGTCTTCATTTCAGATTTATGGTACCCATCCCTTTTGAAAATGGGAAATGTAGACAAGGAAGACAGGGAAATTATTCCAAGTATTCATTTATTTTTTACACTGAAGGACCTGAAAGATTGATTTGGTATTCAATTTCCTACAGATGGTTTAGAGCTTATATTAATCTGCGGTGGGTGCATGTGTGTGTAAACCCTCACTATCTGGAAACAAAATAAACCTTCTTATAATCTGTAAGAGTTTTTTTAAAAAGACCAAATTCTTTTCCTTGTTATTCAGCAGAAAGGGCTGTGTTTGCAACAGGACAACAACAATTTGTGTAGATCACCAAATGTACAGGAACGCCTCTGTTTCGCTTTGGGATGGTGACTGTTTTTAAATGGCTTTTCTATTTCAGGCTATTTTGATATTCAATAAGTAATTTAAAAGAGTCTAGATTAGGATGAATGCCCTTAATAAATGTGTTTTAAATAGGATTGAAATACTAATTCATTTTTTCTGCATAGCTTCAGGTTGCCATCGAGTCATATTTTTTGTTAGATTCAAATTCCTCCCTGTGTAAAGTCACGGGGGTCAGCAGAGTTAATCCGTGCGAGTGTGTTCGCCCAATGTCATTTTTGGTAACTCAATTTATGCTTAATTGTTCAACATAATTACAAGGAGTGCTTTAGTGATAGTGTATGAGAAATAGTCTCAATGAACCATTGCTAACACCATGGCTCCACAAATGAAGCACTGCATCACAGTCTGCTAGGTCTGGCATCAGGGGTTTTTTTGTTAACTAAATAAAAGGTGATGTGAGTAGATTTGGTGCTGAGCTCAGCCTGCAATAAAGAGTAACTTTTGGCATAGCGCGTTGAGATTTCTTTCTCCTGGTATCATTTCTCTTTGTCAAGTATAATGGGATTCTGTATAAGCCATCTCCACAGCAGAAATGGTAGCCTGTCAAATAGGCTAGTATATTCCTGCTTGGTATTTGTGGACTACAAATGGACTATAATAATGTCACAGCACTGGGTACTGTTGTTATAATTGCATTGGAGAGTCTGCTGCTTAAGGGTAGCATTTTCATAGTGTGTGTGTTGCGGGAGGTTGTATGATTTAACTTGAGCACCAGCATCTCTTAAAGAAGACTAGGCTGGCTTAAACTGTTACTGGAGCTCAGAAAACTAAAGAGAGTGACACCACCAGCAGACCTGGATCTTTATAAAAACTGACCTTCATGCTATTGTTAAAAATAACAAAACAAAAGCTTGACACCAAATCCTAATGAATGAGACCTTTGCATTAATTCAGAGAATGTGATATGATTTTGTAGACCTTTTCCGGTGCTTAGAGTAACTCTCCACTGCAGCTGTGAAAGGATGAGTGCAGTTACTGGTGTAACACTCCTTTTCTGAAGTGCCAAATACCTTTCAGTTCCTTGATCATGGCCGTTGTTGGCCCTTTGCTGTCCAGTGAAAACAATATTAAAAATATATAAATATTGAATGCAAATGGTAGTATCTATTTATAAAAACCCCAGGAATAACTCATTCCTGCTCTGTAGGTTATCTGGAAATACAGGATATTGTGTATGTTATGATGTGTCTATTAGGACGTCAACTTGCAGTAGATTTGTATTCTCTTGTCTTCAGCAGGTTACAATATTTTCATTCACTTCTCTATACTGCGCACAGATTCCTGAGCTTCCTTTCATGCTATTTTGTTAAATATTTGATCTAGTTAGTCTATGTAAATATGAGCAATCTAGGGTGAGTTTCTGGTATATTTTCATTTGCCAAGGTCTGGAGTAAAACTGTGCTCAGCTGAATTATTCTGAATTTGTGTGGTAAAGATCACAGTCTGGTTCCTACTAGTGAACATGAATTGTAGTCTCCCACTTGATTCATGCGCATTGTTCTCAGTATCATAACGGATGTTGGAAACATATATTAGGAGAATAGATCCTATTAGGAACTGTCTAAGAAGTGAAATGAAAATGATAATCACTTTGCCTTGGATGACGTATTTATTTATTCTATGGGATTTTAAAGGATATTTTAGTATTTAAATTATCCAGTGCATTAGAGAATAGTTTAGATGGGCTTTGGCTGATTGACAGTGCGGGGTATATTTTAGCGAATTATTATGCACATTGGGACCCTAGTTTTGCTGTGAATTATATTATTTTTTGAGATGTAAATTGCCATCTCTCCCAGGAGGCAGAAAAAATGTGCTGCTTATTTGGTTATTACCAATAATTAAAATGATGGGTGAAATTAGGCTCAGGTAATGTCATGAAACAGGACAAACCTACTTGTATGGGGCAGTTCAGAGTTCTTGACAAAGCTGCAATTCTCTGTAGTAAAATAAACTGGGTACCTTGTGGTTCATATCCTAGAAATCACCCTTCCTGCATAAGAAGGCCAAGTATTTTGGCAGAGAGACAAGGCAGCAGAGCCGTTCACTGAGACTGAGGGTGGATGCTCTCCAAATGGGAATTAAACTAATTGAAGAACAGATGAGTGGACTGGAGCTATTGCCTTGCGTTATTCTTAGCTGACCCAGAAGACTGTAATTTTGAATGCCGTCGTTCCTTTAATTTTACTCCCTTGCCATTCAGATCAGACAAGGCTGTGACTGAAGCAGTAAGTACCTGCCCAAGGGCTTCGAGGAAGAATTTGCTGCCAGCTGAATAGTGCAGAGATTTTTAGGTTATGTCTCATTTTTTAGATCAGTGGGCTTTGTGGTAGGGCTGTAGGAGGGAGTAAGGTTAAAAGAAAAATCATTGGGTCTCCTTGTTGGTTGGACTTCATGGCTTTCTACCAGCAGCCCCATTGTAGTTAAGGTGGTATTTTTGTCCCCTGGAGAATTAAAATCAAGACAAAAGTAAAGTGATGTTTGTTACAGCTGATGGGAAACAAATTGAGTGCAGTGGAGTGGGTGATCTTTATTGAGGACTAGGTGGCAATGTCACATATCACTCTCTGTGCAGAACCTGGCATGTGTAAAGATCCTCTTTCCTTCCTAACGAGAGCAGGGGAGGGTTGTCATATTAGATGGATGGAGTGAATGTGTGAGGCTTGGGGAGTTCTTTTGTGCCTGTAATTGAGGAGAATCAGAAATAAACTATTGATTTCCAAGGGACAGCAAAGAAAGTTTTGTCTGTCGGTCAGCTGAAAGCTCTGTTCTGAGAAAAAAAGACCTAATTGTGAGTAGTGTCATAGAATCATAGAATAGTTAGGGTTGGAAAGGACCTTAAGATCATCCAGTTCCAACCCCCTGCCATGGGCAGGGACATCTCACACTAAACCATGCCACCCAAAACTCCATCCAGCCTGGCCTTGAACACTGCCAGGGATGGAGCATCAGAGTAGAGTAAGTTGTTTCTAAATAGAGGTGGGGGTGTTTGTGCATGTGCATCCTCAAATGCCCTGAGCACAATGTGTTGGCTGGAAATACTGAGCTGGGATTTGGAATAGCCTAAATTTCCTAAATTCTAAAAGAGACAAATATAAACCTACTGCAGAAGAAAGACTGAAGTTAGTTTCTGTTGTACTAAATTGTCTGCAGATGCTGTATGTATAATGTTGTAAAAATGGAAATGCTCTGCATTATAATCATGCCACTTCTTACTGAGGTCACTCAATGCTTTGAGACCACTTATTATCCAAACAGTGGAAGGAGCATCAAGAATGGATTTCTAGCATTGTTTTTTGAATTTCTTTCCATTTTTGTCACGGGCCTTACAGGTATGATCTTATCTCAAAGTCTTGTATTTAACTATAATTACAAATCGTTTACGTGTTCTTTAATCCTGTTAGGTGACAATGTGTAGTCATAATTTAGGATGCTACAATTCAGCTGTGGTAAGAACTTATCGTCTCTGGGGCCTCAGATTATACATCTCAGTGTTTGAGGAGTGTAAGCCAAAGTTAGCAATGTGGCATTCAAATTCTGTGGAATTAGGGACTATCCAACTAGACATCTTTTTAGGCTGAGAAAGTTGGGGCTTAGGCTGAGAAAGTTGGGGCTGTTCAGCCTGGAGAAGAGAAGGCTGCATGGAGACCTCAGAGCAGCCTTCCGGTATCTGAAGGGGGGCTATAGGGATGCTGGGGAGGGACTCTTCATTAGGGACTGTAGTGATAGGACAAGGGGTAACGGG
>WYDI02034027.1:0-23663 GCA_009867235.2 Psittacus erithacus | reverse complement strand
AAGTTAGAAACACAGTGCTGCACCAGCCACTAAGAAGGAGAAAAAATGACTGCTACTGCTGAACCCATGACAGTAAGTTACAATAAATCTGTGCTCTGGAATGCTGTGTGGAAAAATACCCAGAAATGCACCTGTGAGCTACCAGGAGTTCAGTGACCCTGAAAGATGTGATGATTATGTGATGGCTACAGATGACCATCATGACCTCCATCTTCTAAGATTTCTTTCTGCAACACTAAGATATTAAGCAACTATGCTGTTTAACAGTTTCTGTGGAGAAATTATGAATTTATTTTTGATTAATTTTGTTTTTCATTTTTTTGTAGAGCTTACTTTTATGTTTTAACTGCTGGTGACTTTTCTGCTTTGAAGTCTGTATTTCAGTGTATGCAAATTCTTCATTGACACCCATTTATGCTGAAGGTGTAAATATACAATAAGGCTTGAATTGTTGGAAAGGCAAAGGCACTAAAACTAAACTGAAAGTATTTATTTGGGAGATGAGTGGACAAGTGCAGGAACTGAATAATAATCTAATACAAGTTTAAGGGTTTGAGAAGAGCAGATGGTGATATTACTTTCTTCCCATGCACTCTCAAAGTATCAAACCCCATGCTATTATACAGTTAAAATTTCTGGAGGAATTGATAATATAGAGACCCTTAAAGAGGTGGCTGTTTAAACTAGCTTTTTCTCTCTCTTTAAAGTGGACTGAAGCAGGGAGAGTGAAAAGTGTGGGAACTTGAAATATTTCTCCTCCAGAAGTGTTTGAGCAGTATCAGCAGGAGAAGTTGCATATGTTCTGATAAGTACATTATATAACTGACTTTTGGCAGAAATATAATCTGTTTATGTTTCTGTTAACAAGGAGTGTGCATATTTCTCCAGAATATCATGGTAGGGAGTTAGGCATTCTGAACTGAATGCCTGAAAATGACTGAAAATGAAGCAGCTAATGATCACATGCATTTGTACTTTGAGAAATTGTGTTTCTTTATTCATTTTTTTTTTTTCTAAGGTAAGGCAATGAATGCTTATTTCCCCTCATAAATGTATCTAGAAAATACAAAAGAGAAATTTCCCATATAATTCCACAGATTTTGTTATCCCTTGGCAAATTTAGATTGGCAGATTTGTAAATACCATCAAATTTCCCTAAGGAAAATTTTCATACCTTCTGGACTGCTTATTGCTTGCCCTATAGAAATTAATGATGGTATATAAAAATATCAGTAGCCCAAGTTTTGACAGTAGGCATGAAATATGTGATTAATAGAATAAACTTACAACTTCAGCTGTTGGTTCAGGACATAATTATCATTAACTTCAAAGTAATATATTTAATATGAAATATCCTGAAAACATTGGTCCTAGGTGTTACAAACTAATGAAAAAAAATTAATGAAATCATTCACTTTTTTGTCTATGTATCTGTTTAAAAAAAGGACAATATCTCAACATCCTGGTGTTTTTGACATAAGCAATTCATTATTGGCTTACATATTATGCAGCATTTTGATGTTAGTGAATGTGTGGAACTGAACACAGAAGCACTGTCTGTTCTGCCTTATTTTATTGCAAAGGCATGTGATTATAAAGTTACTGGAATTTTTAGAATTGCCATGTACAGTATGGATTTAAAGTTTGTATGAGGAAAACTTAACAGTATTCTTTCCTAAATTTTGAAGGTTTAACTTTGGAAATATGTTAAATAAGAATATTTTAAAATGTGAGTTATTGAAAATTTCATATTCTTTGGTACTGACATATGGCTCCCTGGTTTTCTTCCTTCATGGTGTTCCATCCGTATGGCATTTATTGGTTATGGCCTTTCACTTTACCATATGTCATATATATGTATGAAGATAGGACACCATAAGTATGGTTAGTTAAAGTACACTTCTAGAACAGTAGGCTTATCTAGCTTGTACATGGGAGTAAATTCTATAGATCTTTTCTTACAAGCATGTCAGTTTTCATACCTCTCCATGACTTTTTCTGATGCTCTCTCCACTTTCCCTCATAAAAGGGCTGAGTGCCAGAAAATAGATGTGTTCTTGCTGTATCAAAGCCTATATCCTGGTTTTAGCTGCAACCAGAACAGCCTAGAAGCACACGCTTCTTAGCCCTCTCAGCAGTATTGTCTCCTAAATTTGATTTCCCTGTGACAGGGAATTAGCCAGATGTTGCAAAAATGCAACAAGTTCCCATTTAATGTTTTTCACTTTGACAGCTTTCTGTTTTCTGGTCTGAAATGAAGGGATCTGCAGGCCATATTCTGATAAGACATCTGTGAAGCTCCTTTTTTGTTATCTCCATGAGGAAATTTGCTCTCATAAGGAGAGAGCAAGACAACATATTTTGAAGACACCAGGTTTTCTTCTTCGTATATGTAAATAATAGCAGCTCTTTCTCAGGCTGTGAAAATAACTATCTGAGCTAATCTCAGAAAAGCTCATAATATTTATTTTGTTTGTAGTGACACGTGCACATACAGACATATAAAATACAAAATTATTTGTTTTGTTATCTCTTTCCTCCTTAATTATTCAGTGAGGATGTTTTCATACTTAGTAATCTGATGACGGAAGGGAATCAAACAGAAAGTTTTTTTTCTAAAAAATGAAAAGAATAAATATTTGGGTTGTCCTACAATGTATCATGCAGATTTATTTCTAAGTACAAGAAGTGTTCATTACTTTGCCCTTAAAACTGTATTTTGCTAGCTGTTCAGCAGATGGGAGTGAATGAAAATTTAGCAAATGATTTGAAACACCATTTTGGTAGTGTAACAGTTGTGGATGAAATCACCTTGCTCCCTGTATCAGTGAAAGAAAATGTGCTTTTCCATCCTAGAGAAAAATGCCTTACAGCAGATAGCAAGATAGCACAAGGGGCAGAGCACAAGGACATGAAAGATGCTTTCAGTTGAGGGTAGGACCTCTCCTGCTGGCTTGCTTGGGGCTGACTTGGCAACAGTGCAGGTTTTGCGGTCATCTGTTAAAATGTAGCAATTGCCATCTTAAAAGGCACCGACTTTTTCTAGCCTTGGAAGTCAGATGCTTCTGATATTTATTCCTTTATAAAATTAGCATTCTCTGTATTCATTAGTGTAACTTATGACGGCAATTCTTAAAATTCATTACATTGATATATAAAAAGAATATAAATACAATAAATTAAGAACTCAGACTGAAAAATTTCTGTCAAATTAAACAAAATATGGATTTCTGGTTTGCTACAGGCAAGTATTATAAGCTTTCTTAATAAATAATTCTTCTAATACGA
Organism: Psittacus erithacus; assembly: GCA_009867235.2. Classification (NCBI taxonomy): domain Eukaryota; kingdom Metazoa; phylum Chordata; class Aves; order Psittaciformes; family Psittacidae; genus Psittacus; species Psittacus erithacus. The sequence goes on along the minus strand of WYDI02034027.1, from coordinate 20,375 downwards.
CTGTATCAGAATACAGTATTTACTGTGTGTTAAGCTACATTTTGAGGAAGAAAGCAATACCAATGACTTTTTAAGAAACCAATCAACCTCCCTCTCCCCCCAAGCCTTACCAAACTCTTTTAATTGCATATGTTTGCGGTTATATATATGTATATATATATATTTATTTTTTTTACAGCTTGGCCTGGGACTTACGTGTCTGAAGTGTCACTTTGTCTAGATGATAATCCATCACATTACAAAATAACATTGTGTGGCACTGTGAAGTCACCAAAAATATACTTTGATCCCCCCTTTTTAATGCTGATGCCAGTCCCTCTGGATGTAAAAACTGAAACAGCCATCAGTATCATTCCACAAGATTATATAAGGTAAAAAAATCTCAAAATAAATTTATTACTGAAATTTTGAATAATTCTTGAGGTTTGTTGTCTTCTAAAAAAGCTAATTAATTTGTTAGTAAAGGTTTGCATTGGTTTTCTGCTCAGTAGAGGAGTCTGCATATTTAAGAGAAAATTCATGTAACTAATATTGCTGTACATTCAACAAACTCATGTTCTGTCCTCAAAATGTTCTTGCTTCATGAAGTGACGAACTTCTGAGAGATTTACTCTGTCATATGCTTTTAAAATTTCTTTGAATAGCACAAAACTGAAAAAGAGAGTTCTACCAGGATTTTTTGTTAAATTTAGCTGATAATTAAGATCATAGTTTTATTTGTTTTTTCGCATTGTGATCTGATAAAATCTTTCTATTGTTTTAGTTTCTCTACTCCATAGGTTATAAAGCACTGCTTTGAGATCTAGATGTTGTCTGGAAAATTGGCAGGGTTGTGGTTCCTTTTTTGTATTGTTTTGTATTTTTGATTTTCTTTTCCTAAGCAAGATTTTACTACCAAAGATGAGAGCACACATGTTTTGATCCTGTCACTTAATGTAATAAGCAATCCATATATTTTAAATTTTTCTGTAGATCACCCACTTTATCCTGTTACTTGAACTGAAAAGAAAGCCTTTTTGTAATCTTCATACTACATAGCATAACTCAGCGCCACACCTATTCCAATATGATAGAAATCTTAGTATTTTAATCTTTTGAAGCACTCTTGTGTACATGTTTGTTGGATAAGATACAACTTTTCTATTTGCAATTAGTAAAGATCAGTAACATTAGTTTGTTATGCTTACATGGGTATCATTTTAATACCTGACGAATTCCAGCAAATCTCTTTAAGTTGCTGTACATTAATGAAATTAAATTTGCTTTCAAATTATTATTGTCGCATTTTGTTTGAGTCGTAATATCAAGTTATTTCTCTAATGTCAGTAAATCAGTACTGAACTGGAAGGATTTCATATGGGTCTGGAGTGACTGCCCTTCTCATTTTAGAACTGGAACTTAAAGTTACACAACTGGGGAAAACATCTTAAGTATCTTAATGAATTTCCCCTTAATATTTCTATTTCAAAACTTGCCTTAACTGTTGTGCAATAATGCAGTTTAATAAATATCAGTGAAAGTTTTAAGTTTAGGAAATCTAAGGTAAGGAAGTAATATTTATGCTTTTAGTAGAAATTGCTCTTCATCTAGATGTTGAGCTATTGTGGGTCAGTATGAAACATTCAGACACATGGAAAACAAACTAGCATATAAATGCTAAAGGAATATTAATCCTTTAGTTTAACTTGATTTATAGCTCAAAACTCAAGTTATTATTCTGTATGTAACTGTGAAAAGTTTTATAAATGTGTGAATCTGTGAATTTAACTTTATTACCGTCATCCTGTGAGCCCAAACACAACTACTGTTTATTTTTAACTCAGGCAATCACGAATTCAAGTTGAACTTCCAGAGATTGAACTTGAAGATGGTGAAAGGATATACCCTTTTTCTGTACAGTTCTCAGGACAAGATACTGTTCTTTCTTCAGATGGCACAAATAAGGAACTAATTTGTCATATCAGCTTCACATCATCTAGGCCAGTGGCATTTTCAGGGAATATCTGCTTCATTGATGAAGAAGAAAACAGGTAATGCATGCAATTGAAATTCATTTTGGGCATGGTCTAAACTGACAAAATTGGATATAAGACACAGGTCTCAAACTGGTTGGGAAAAGGCATACAAGAGTCATTCTGATAAAAAAAAAAAAAAAAGAAACAGAACTGTCTTTTTTGTTTTTCCCAAATGAATTACAATTCAAAAACACAAAGTTCAGCTTTGGTCTCTAAGGTAAGATTCATCTAAGTGGCCACCTTAAGTTCTTGTATACCATTTATATCTACTGCTAATTCTGATGTTTATTTCAGTCTTCTCAGATTGCTTTGGAGAGACATGGTCTTCATTCAGCAAATCCCAATGTTTTCTATGTTTTCTATTGCAAAATATTTTGCTTTTTGAAAAATACCCTGTTAAAATCTTCCAGTCCATTACATGCTGGATTTCAAGATTGTCTGATTTTGGATTGAGCCAAACCGTGAAATTTTATTTCATTGAGACTTTCTCCTGTGTTTCATTTTTTAAAACAATGGAATGTTTGTAACTGGTTTGGAGTTCCCTGGCATCTGGAAGAGCTAGTGGTTCTCATCACCTGTTTGCAAATGTTTACAAAGTTGCAGGGGAGTGGTCTTGCAAAGGATTAGTCTGTTAGTCCATTAGTCCAACAAAAGATTTAGTTGTTCCTCTGGTACCAAAGAATTCAAGAGGAGACGTCTCTGAGTAACTTAGCAAGTACTGTCTCAAAGTAAGAGTTTCCAATTATTTTAAAGATTTCTGTACAATGTGGAACTGCCCAAGAGTACACGTTTGTTTATTTATTTATTTATTGAGGATATTTGCAATTTATTCATGTGATCTATTATTTATACATGTGGTCTATTCATTCCTGAGACTCTGAGTTTCAGAGTAAAAGGAAGGAGACTTCTCAAGGGGGAGTTGTATTGGAAGTCAGAATTTCATTTTGCTAGGAGCCAGCAAAGGGCATGCTCCAGTCTTATTTTGAAGGGACATCCCTCCTTCCTTCTATCAGTATATGCCATTCTTTAGTCTTTTGTTCTCCGTGTTATCTGTCTTTTTTTTCCCGTGCACTCTACTGCTACCTTTTTATTTGTGTGTATGTCCCATTTCTTTGTTGGTTTTGTTTATTTTTTTTAAATGTCATTTTTAACTCATCTTCTGTTATTATATCTTAGTACTTAACTTTTCTTTCTGTGGATATATGTTCTCTGTTTTTAAGCTTTCTAGAGCAGGACAGCTTGTTGTAAGTTAATGTCCTCAGCCAAAGCATTTCCTGATCACTAGTTCTTTCTGCAATGTCCGTAATAGTGTTACACTTTGTGTGTATTCCAAGACAGGAGTTGGGAACTATTAAGTGATTACTGTAATAATGCTTCTGTCATTTTTTATTTTTTATTTTTCATTTTTTTTTTCATATTTGCAAGGGGTAGGACAGTATCTTTGACTAGCTCTGTAGGGAAACAGTTGGTTCATGAGTAAAAAGGAGGCCAACTCCTGATATCAGTGAAGGTGTTCTTTGGAACATAAGATAAAAAAGAATCATTTTAAAAGCCAGGTAACCAAAACTACATGGATGGATATTGCTTATCTTTTTTTAATGTGTAATGCTAGAAATCGATAAAAGTATACTAGGAATATACTTCAGCTTCAGGCCACACTTTGCTGCATGAGAAGTACACAAGATACTGTCTTGTCCTATATACTTCTGATATATAAGACACAGGACTGGCTAGCAAAGTATGAAAAACTGTTGCTCTCTTCTTCCTCCCTCTGTGTTGGGCTCTTCAGTGTTTTCTGCACTGCCTCAGGGAGCCTTCCAGGACATCAGTATCAGAAATGGGAATTATGAAAGAGAAGGCATAAGGGACAGATGTGCTTTACATTGCTAGTTATTTACTTATTTATTTTATATATTTCCTCAGATGTAATCCTGCACAGTAAGTCAGAAAGCATTTGAAGTTTTCAAAAGTACTGAAATTTTTTTTGAATATAAACATCTGAAAAATACTTAGGAATTTACACGGTCTGATTCCTGTTAGACCTGATTTCCTTAAGGACAGAAACCCCAGAGTTTGATAGCAATTTATATGCAGTGTTCATACCAAAATTCATTTCTTTAAAACACTGTTTAGTGATGAAGATGTGCAAATGTGAAATTCATACATCTTATTTTGATTTTATTGTAGTAGGCTGCTTTTTAAGTAACAATGTTGAAAAGCAATGCAGAAGGTCCCTCTGACCCTAGTAAATGGAGATCAAATCCGTTATTCAATGCTCTGTGCAAAAATAACCATTTTCAGCATTTATCGCTTTGCTCATCTCTTCCCTTGGTGGCATGAATGGTTGTATACACAATGAGGAAAGATAAGTGTTGTTGTGATTTAAAGTAATACCTGCAGTTACTATTTTGGTGTAAAGCAACTATTTTGAGGGTTAAATATCTCCATCCTACAGCTTAGAATGGTCTTTTTAGTGTGTGTAAAACTAAATTTTATATTATTTTGATGCAAGTGTTGTGGACCTTTCAGTTACTGCTGCTTGCCTTGGATTAGTATTAAATATTTTCATGTATAGATTGTCAGCCAGGAATCTGTTTCTTATTCATTTTATTTAATTCTAAGATTTAATCATGGTGTGGGATGTGATTCATGAATTTGTGCTAAGTCGTGCAGTAATTATGAGAAAAGGATAACTTAAGCTTACGATGAGTTCTTAAATATGCTTCTAAGTAGGCACAATATTTAGTTATAACTGTTTTGATATGATGCAGTAGCAGCTTCTCAAACCTTGTTACAGAGGAATAGTCCTTTCTGCTGTGTAATAAACTTTTTCCTGTATTTCCTATTAAAAGGAAATAAAGGACCCATCTTCAATTTAAAGTCAAACTGAGTGTGTTTTTGAAAAGTTATCAAAGTCAGCTTAAACCTTACGATTGTGACATCCATGCTTGCAAAGGTGAAAAAAATTATGAAATGTCACATAATTTTAAAATTGCTGCTGTATTTTAAAACATAATAGATTGGTATTTGTTACAGACTAGAACTAACAACATTGGCTAGACAATGCATATGTGATTTCCTGTCGGGCAGTTGCATGCGTGCGTGGGCTGTAAAAGCCTGCACATAACTGAGCGCAATAGCACACCATCCAAAACCAATGATTCCATATGTGCTATTAGACAGTGTAGTAACATTATTCATATTGTCTTTTAGAATAATTTTTTTTTTCAGTCATAACCAGAAAGAATACTTTTCTTCAATTGGGAAAGTCTGAGTGTCTAATTTTTCTAATCCTGACCATATTGTTGTTGTTCTAAGTGAAGTATTTGATAATTTATCCAGACTTGGGTTTCGTTACCACTGTTAATATTATTATGTGCTTTGATATTCCACTCTGTAGTAGTCTGTATCTGCAATTTCTTCTTATCTGCATGTCCTCATTCTTCCCAGCCCCTTCCCCCATGGGAGACCTATGCAATGCATTCAAACTTCAAACGTGATTCAACTGATTAGCTAAGCATTTGAGCAGTTTGTTTCAAACTGTGTAACTAATGAATTCAAACTGTTTTGTTAATTTGAGTCTTCTAGGAAGACAAATCTTTTAGGAAGGCAAGATTTTGGGGACTTCTAGATCTTTTATGATAAAACAATGAAACTGTAACCTTTTATAAGACCTGTAAAAGCTAACTGATCTTGGATAGGTTCCTGGTTAGTTTAATAGGCTGTGAAATCTCATAGTATCAGTTGCAGAGGATGTATTAATTTTTTAGCTATTTTCTCTTTCCATTTTCAAAGTAATAATATGTATTTTTAAATGATTTGAACTAAAATTTTGAATTTCTACTCATATTCTTTGTTCTAGGATGGAATTAAAATAAGTGAGTTAAAAAATTATTTTCATATGTTAGTAAAATATCATGTCCTGTATCCAACTACTTAGAAGAGGAACCTTAACTTCTAAGCAAAACTAATTGTAAGCATATTTAAAATCATGAGTACTGATGAGATGAATGATCTGGTTTGGTCTTTTTTTACTTAGGCTGTGTAATGTTTTGCTTTTTGTGCCTAAAACTTCAGTAGGATTGATTCACATAGTTCATATTAAGTCCATCTAAATAATAATGTCTTTTTGTTTTTTTTTCTTTAAATCAAAGTGAACATTGATAGAGGATAGACACTGTTGAATTTGGTTACAGAAAACATTTCATAGGAGATAGGCAATCATGTTTTGTAGCAGAACCATGCTATATGTAGCTGTCAAAGAAAACTTAATAGATACATGATTGTCATTTGTGCAGGTAATTGACTGCGTGCACAAATTCCATTAAATAGTTCCTAAGAAAGTGCATTAATATTTGTTAAGTGATTGTCTTTAATGAGAATTTGCAGTTTATTTTTGATGTTATTTTTAATCTCTATTCTTCATTTTTGCTTCTTTGACTCCAAAACAGAATAAATGACATATCCTTGTATAGGGCTGATAGTAATACAGAAGTAAAAGATAGCAGAAAATTCAAGAATGTACTGACCAAGTACTTAATAAACGGGAAGAAATAGTTAGCTATGATACTTATTTCCTTAAACTTGAAAAAATAAACAAAAAAAAAAGCCTCTGCGAACATGGCATGTTTTTATATTTGTTCTTTAATTGTTATTATATCTTTTAATTTGCTGATTAGACAAATAATTTAACAGGAAAAAAAAGCTTCTGCCATCCTGGATGAAATTACATTTAACTTATTCATTGTAAAAAATAAGTAGTAAACAGCAGGTACATGTTTTGTTATACAATCAGAGAAAATGGTGTTTTGAGCATCAAAGTATCAAAAACCCCCATATGTGCTGTGTAGCTGAATTGCTGTGATCATTGGTGACAGAATTGTACTGAAGTCCTTGCCTCCCATGTCTACAGTTCTCCATTTCCTTTTCCTCTCCCACTGGGAACTCGTTAAATTTCTGATGTTATTTGTGTTGTTTTGTGGTTGGAATGTCAGAAAGAGAGGACATAATGCAACTGAGACATCATCACTAAAAGGTACCCATTTATGAAGTGAGATCTCTGCGTCTCATAGAGGGAAAGAGTTTTTGTCCCTTTGCTGTTGAGAAATGTGCCTAAACCATGCAGGTTTTTAATAGCACTGCTTTCAAATGTCAAATGCATGTATTCTGCTGGCATATTTTAGACAATAAGAGCTGTCAATTTCTTTTAATATCATTTAAATTTGGAGAGAGCTGGGAGATAGAAAACATTTGAGTTCTTGATATTTGCATACTTGTTTGCTGCATTCATCTGACCTAATAATATATTGGCATCTTACTTCAGACAGTTGGGAGTGCTTTTGAACATCAGGATGGTTCAAACTCATTAATCACTCATGTTCTTTTCTGTGCTTGTGCCTTTCTACTGTTTTGATGGTCCCTCTCAACTGAAGTGTCTGTTATTCCTGAATAAAAAACTGATATCATTGCTGCTACTAGAAAAAAGATGGCTATTTTCTGAGCTAAAAGTCTTGCATATCATGTGAAACCATGTGCCTGTCATTGTTCAGTATAATATTATTTTGATTGCTGTGGAAGCCTGAGCTCCTGCTACAAAGGATAAGGGCTCCTCAGGGTTGGGGAACTGTTCATTTGTGAATAGAAATGGCAGAGCTTGCATGTGTCATCTTTTTCTCTCCATTCCGGTCCTGTCATCTCTGGATCTGTGCAGGGAATATTTTTTTTGTAGGGGAAGGAGGAGGGCAGGTCTTTATTTATTTATTTATTTTTAAATTGCACCTTCTTTTTCCCTGCTACTAGATTATTCCTTCTCCTTAAAGACCTGTAAAATGCCTCACACTCACATCATTTCCTTTTGGCACTAATCAATTCCACAAGCAGTATGTTTTGTTCCCTAAACTAGCAGTGCAAGCTTCCCTTAAATATTTTTGTAATTTACACAAGCAATGTTGTTAAAGAAATTTATCAGTTAGATCCTAATGGTTTTGGATTCTTTTACTTTGGAAATGGTTAGTGATTCATGGCAGGGGGGCTGGAACTATATGATCTTAAGGTCCTTCCCAACCCTGACTCTTCCTATGATTCTATGTATTGCATCTGTTAATACCGTTGAAGGGTTATTTAACTGTACCTGTATTTCTAGAGTATTTGGGATACACTGATGGAAGACAAATCACTTGTTTCTATTTAGAAAATATCTGAAATGCTACAGAGCAAAATAAAAAGGATAAAATGTTTTGATTCAGGTTCTTTTGTCTTCCCACAAACATTAAAGCAAAAAAAAAAAAAGAAATACAAACACCCAAAAAAACAACAAAACCAAAATAATCAGAGTTAATTTGAAAGAAATAAAGAAATTGCTCTTATATAGAGTGTTGGATGGCTTGCCTTTTTTTTTTTTTTTTCTTATCATAGTTGGAGCATTAGTTTTTCATGATCAGCAGGTTTCTATGTTGGTAAACAACCTATTTAATGGCCATTTTCCAGTTTTGTGTTCTTTGGAAATATGCATTAAAGAATAAACAGTGGAATAGCAGTGGCAAAAATGGTTAATGTGGATCACAAATATTTCACTTACTTTATTATTATTTGTTATTTTTTCACTTTATTATTATATATTATATAATATAATATAGTATTATTATACTATATATTACATACAATATTATATTATTATTATAACCCAGTATTTTCAATTTGTACCCATTGCCTTTTTTGCTGACACTGCAAATAGCCGAATTTGGCTCCATGTTGTTTATTCCCTCAAATCAGATATTTATACATGTAGATAAGATCCTCCTGAGCCTTCTCCAGGCTGAACACTCACAATTCTGTCTCTCCCCTTACAGCAGATTCTTCAGATCCTTCATCCCTGTGGCTCTTTGCTGGCCAAAGTCTGCTCTTCGGAATTCCAGGGTTGTGATAATGGCTTTTTGCCTTGTTCCTTCCTTTCAGAATTCTGAATCATAGTCACTGCAGCTGCTATAAACCCATGGTCACAGGAGCTAAATCCTTGCAGTCAATATCAGCTGCAGAACCAATTGTTGACTTGCAGGGTCCATCTGCTCATTCTCAAGCTCTTTTTCCTCACCAACATGATTGAAGACCACCTTTGCCCCATTCCCTTATTGTTGCTCCCAAGGCTGTGCAGTCATGTCTGGTATGTTCCAGGTCAGCTGTTCCCCATCAGCTTCACTGGTGCTTATCTGGAAGAGTGACAGGGCAAAGGGTCAGAAAGTTGCATCAGTCTCTCAAAAGCATCCTGCATCAAAGCCATAGGAAAGCAGCAAACCTCCCTATATGAAAGGTCAGGCTGGTAAATGGTGTTCCTTGTTGACTGTAGCAGTTACTCATGACTATCACTTGCAGGTTCTTGATGTTGCTTCACAGCTCATGCTCAGCCAGCACAGATGCTTTACCATCCAATCTTTTTTCATCTGGTAAACACTCCAAAGCTTCTAAATTTCTCAGTTAATAATATATGCATTTGCTATTGGCTGGATGTATTAATTTCTTTTACTATAATACTGCAGCAGCCAAGGAGAGCTGCCCTTGTTGAATTGCTAGCTGGACGAAGCAGGGAGGAACTTCTCTTGCAGTGGCATTTTGAGGACTGAGACAGGTATTTGTACACAGATGTTCTGTAGCAATGGCAGTTCTTTATATTCTAGGTTGTTTGCTTTGAGTAGTATCACCTATTGCATTTGGTAACTAGCTCACAATGTACTACAGTTGTTCTCGAGCATACTTTTCTCGTTTGTTACTGTGCAAATAAGAGCATGAATGAAGATTTGGCATATGCCCAAATTTCAAGTAAGCATTTAGGATTGAGATAGCTGAGGTGCTTACCCCACACTAAGAAATTGGAAAGTTTATTGAGTTCAGTAATACAGACATTCAGTTGCTTTCATATAACTTGAGAGCTATATCTTTTATTAAAATTTGTTTAGCTTTCTTCCACCCCTGCCTCAATTCTGTTGTCTGAAGCTAACCTAATGTACGCCTGCAGAGTAGTGAGAATGCTGTTCTTCACAGTAATGTTGTGAGTCGGAAGTTGACAAACTCGTCTGTGTTATTGTCTCTGTCTTCAAATGGCTTGGTGAAGGTAGAAAAGGTGCTCTGACACCTGGCTTGAGCATGTACAAATGTACACTTCATACATATAGGTATATCTTTCACAGCCATCTGTCCTGCTGATGTCCTGTGGCTGAGATTTTTGCTGAATAAAAGCAGAAAGCAGGAAGTTAGCTAAAAGAATTGCTATGCTAAAAGGTGAAACTGGCTAAGGCCCTTGCCCCTCTCCCAGCCAAGTTCCAACAGGATTCACATGTCCTACAAACAACCCAAAACATTGCAGAGCTGGATAATTGTTTTAAATAACTGTTAGCTATGAAAATTGAAATCCAAATGTGAATATTTACAAATAAAAAACATGGCTATGGATTTTGTTGGAGCCTTTCTCTATTTAATAAAATTCCCCTCAAAGCAGTATCTAAGAATGTTGTATATATATAGAGAGAAGCGTGAAAGAGGAAAGAAAAGTTACTTTCTGTTGTAAAACCAGCCACTTTTAAAACATTTCTGTTTTCCTTGATTATTATCATATACTATATCAAAGCAGGAGAAGCTAATTACATCATATAAATAAGTCTGTAAAGTCTCTTGATATCTTTTACTATTAATCTAAATTTACATTAAATAGGAAATTATCCTTCAATATGTAATTTAAATAATAGAAAACATATTCTTTTCTTCTGTACATTGTATATTTTCAATATGCATAATTCTTAATATACCAAAGCAAGATGGATATCAGCATGCTGTTTGAATTGTTAAAATACATTTTTCTTTCTATTTGACAACTTGGACAAAACAGTTCATGAATATTAATGTCAGTTAATAAGTTAATGTGTGACAAAAAACCAGCTGTGTAGTAACATAGGACATAGCTCAATTGAATTACCTGTCAGTTGCAGTGAGTTAAGACTGTAAATGCAAATGGCTAACAGGGATCCATTGGTGGCAATACTTTGCATGTTGATTGTACCCTGAGAGACTGAGGGGATGTAAAAGAAAAGGTTATAAGGTGGATTGTTGCACATTAATATGGCTATGGCCATATTAATGTATTTACACTAGTGAACACTGGAGCATGTACATTGATTTCTTTTACATTTTAGCAATTGCAGTCAATATCTCATTTTTCAGTTGAATCTTAATTTCTAAATATTTATTTTGAGAGTTCAATAAAGTCTTATAGAATGTTAAATCAAAGTAGGAATTACTTTTCAAGAAAACTTCCCCTATCAAAAGTTATAGGATATATTTAGCAAGTTAGCTGTCTCCTCATAAATGTCAGCTGTAATTTTAATTCTTTTTTCTTTTCAGAGAGTCAGAGGTTATTAGGTTATTTATTTAATGAAATCTCTGCTAGCTCTTGAACTTTCAGATTAATAATACATTCATGCTCATAGTAAATTTATGAAGTGGACATGCTTTACCAGTCTTCACTATATTGGCATGTTCAGTCCCATCTGTGTACTTGCCTACTGAACCAGAATAGGAGAATTGTCCAGAATTGTCTGGACACCTTAATTCTGTCTCTTAAATTCTTGTGCTGAAATATCTCAATTACCAAAGCTAAATCTAAGCTGTATTTTTTTGTATTTTATTTTGAACAGGTTCAAAATTCAAGTTGCTGCAACAGCAGAGAATTGCCTTCTCACTTTATATCCATATTTTGCAATTAACTGCTCTGATGAACAAATTACTTTGAGAAGTGGTAAGCAGTTAATACTCTACTTCTTAATCTTATATCATGTCCAGCGCTATTAGCAATGTTTTTAGTATAATAATAGGGATATTATCATTAACATAGTATTTTTCATCATTAATTACAAGAGGATAATGCAATTAAGCTTTTAAAGCAGTTTAATAGCTTCTGTTTTCTTGTTGAAAATGAGGAAAACATACATACGTATGATTAGGTAATGTTTATTGAAAAATATTGGACAAACCTAAATCCGACGGAATGTTTTGTGAAGTTTTTAAAGTATGAGTACTTTAAACAGCCCAAACAATAATGAATAAATTAATATAATTAAAATAATATTGATAGTGATCCTCAGTTATACCTAGGACAACAGTTGAATATGTATTGAAGAAAGCAGAATAGAAGGCCACAAAATGTTATGATAAAAAGTGATTGTTATTTGCCTGTTGGGAATAGTTTTCAGGTTTTTTTAATTACTGTCCTTGAAGGCTGGAGAGTAAAGTCATATTTTTATGCCCAATAAAAGCCTGTGATCAGAGACTAGAAATATTTGAAGTGTGTTACTTGGACTATCTAAGAGTAGAGCGTTTGTACTTTGAAGTTGAGAAAGGGGTTAGCAAGAAGACAGGTAATGATATACATATTTATTTTTTTTTCATATATAAGATAAGTACAGGTAATGTATCATTCATGGATTATTTAAATGAATTAAATGAAGATAGGAAAGGAGAAAATATTATCTCTCATAAATGTGTGATTTTTTATTTTTTTTTTTTGTGATCAATAGGTCATTTTTGCAACTTGTCTTTTGAAGATGCTTTGTAGGTTTCCCTTGAACATTAAACCAAAAATGAAGTGATGGCTTTAGAAGAACTGATCTCCCATTAATAATGGATATTTCTGTCCTGTATTGATTGCCTATTGGTTTGGTCCCACTACCAGTTTTGAAGCAAGTCACTTCCACTAAATTGCTTGAGTCTATTTTGTGGGTTTTGAATAGATTATTTAATGTGACCAAACCATATCTGTGCAACACAGTGGCTTGTAAAGTTATTCAAGGAGGCTTTGCTTCCACATATCTGACACAATGCTCTTGTGTTATTTGCTCCAAACCACGCTAATAACAGCGTCAGTAATCAGAAATTAAAGGTAATCATACAGAGCTTTTCCTTCTCTTACTGGTGCATTTACTTCTCTAGAAATTACACTGGGTTCCTCTTCTACTCTTGTTCTGGAGACTGACATCAGAGACAGATCGAATAGGGTCCTCTAATCCTGTCAAAGGCTGACATATGTTCTGACGGAACTGATGGATTGATAAAGCATACATTTGAGTTTGGAAAATATGTGTTGTTGAGTCTGAAAAAGCTTGATAATAGTATGCGGAGACTCATTACAGAGCTGTGACAAAAAATTCCTTAAGAATATTTTGTTCACGACTTAGAATTCTTGAATTAGATCTGTTCTGATAGGTGTTTTTCAGCAAGTGTGGAGACCCAGGCTGTAAAATATACAGTTAATAGAAAAAACTATGCAAGTTGGTTTGGCTTTTTTTTTGTATCAGGTCTAATGACCAATATAAGATTTTCATCATGAGTCAAATGAGAGCTGTTACTTGTTAAACTGAAGAATGAAGTAGAAAAATATAGAAGCAGATATCTGTTTATAAACTGTTAGAGCAGAGAGACAATAAAATATGTTTGCTCAAATGCAGCTTGTAAACTTGTTTTATAGACAGCAAAAGCCGCAGTAGTGAAGTTGTTCTGGGTCCATTTCTTACTTCACCATCACCTGCCCGTAGTATTTCCTCAAGTACCTTTTGTGCAACCCCTGACACAAGCTATGAAGATTCTGAATCAGGTAGAGTGCAACTGTTCCTTTTAAACACTTTGAGATGTTGCAACTGTTTTTCAGCTTTTTGTTTTAAAAAGGTATTTTTCACATCTGTAAACAATGCTTTTGTATATATAATCAATGAATACTGGGGAGGCTGTTCTCTTCTGTGACACCATGGGAAACCTGGCCTAGCATATAGATGCAGGTAGACTTCTTCCTGTTAGCAGATTACGTTGATGGGAAACCAGTCAAACCACTAAAAAACAAAACCAAAAAACCCTCCAAGAAGCCCCCAAAACGGAAAAAACCGAACAAGATCAAGGTCTTATTTGCAATAACATGTCCACAGAGAAGCCAGCAGAACAATTAAATACTATACAAATTTAAGGCATTTGTTGCAAAGGGCATTGTTTCTGTAGGCGTGAACATGTACATCTGTAAATATAGACTCAACTACTAGATTGAAAAAGACAGTTAAGATCATCAATTCCAGCCTTTACCCCAGGACTGCCATGTTGCTAAGGGCCTCATCTACATGGTTTTTGAACACTTTCAGGATGATGACTCCACCACTTCCCTGGGCAGCCTGTCCCAATGTCTGATCCACCCCTTTGGTGAAGAAATTTTTTCCATATATCTAACCTAAACCTCCCCTGCTGCAGCTTGAGGCTGTTATCTCTTGTCCTGTCACTTGTTACCTGGGAGAAGAGAGCAAGACCCAAGACAAGATGGGGCAAGTAATCTTGTGAGCCCATAGAACTGCACAAACTGAGGTCTGCATGGTGATCTCATAAAGTCTCTTTAGAATCATAGAATGGTTAGGGTTGGAAAGGACCTTAAGATCATCTAGTTCCAAACCTCCTGCCATGGTCAGGGACACCTTACAATAAACCATGCCACCCAAGGCTCTGTCCAGCCTGGCCTTGAACACCACCAGGGATGGAGCATTCACAAATTCCTTGGGCAACCTATTCCAGTACCTCACCACTCTCACAGTAAAGACCTTCCTTCTATCTGATCTAAACTTCCCCTGATTAAGTTTGAACCTGTTACCCCTTGACCTATCACTACAGTCCCCAATGAAGAGTCCCTCCCCAGCATCCTTATAGGCATCCTTTATTCTTATTACATAGTTTTTCTTCTTAAATCCTAACAAGATATTTTTTTTATTCATTATCTGAGGTATTATTTTTATTTTTTCATCATTTAATGAAATGTTAAAACTGCAACGGTGTTAAATCACACTTTTGGGTTTGGAATCATCTAAGTTTTTTTGTGATATGAGGAGAATGATTGTATTTTCAGTTATTTTTTATGCAATACTGTTGTTGTTGATGCTGTTAATAGCTACTAGTTGGAAAAATATATAATCTAAGTTTTGACCAGGTCAGAATTTAGGAGAAAGAAGGTTGAATAGAGAGGAGAAAAGTTTGAAGGCTTAGCTTTAAAAGTTTGTAGGTTTAGCTTTACTTATACATTACCTGATAACCTGAACACAAGCCAGTTATTGAGCTATGCTATGTGACTGTGAGGGAGAGGAGGGGAACTAGTGTGGACTAGCTGGAAAAGCTATACCTACTGGAACTGTATGTGTAAGACTGTTTCTTTAAGATTGCTGTGGTTTCATAAGCCATGCCTGAATCTATTTTTTGTTGATTGGGTAATATTTTTTTCTTTAAGTGAAATTAGAGTCCAAGAATATCATTTGTTCTATTTCCAAGACATGTACATGTTGCATAAATTGTTTACTCTTGAAAAAAGTAGTTGACAAGTGTTTTACTTTCTGAAAACAATTATGATTTTAATAAGAATAATTGTTCTTGCACTAGACAAAAAACAGGGAAATAAGCAATCTTTCTGGATATTTTCTTTTTAATTTTTCTGTGTCATTCAGAATCTGATTCTTCTGAAAGTGAGAGTGATGAAACGATGAGTGAAGAGAGTAGTGAAACTGACAGTCAAAGAGAAGAAAGAGAAAATAAATTTTCATTTTTTCCCAATGAAGATCAAGAGGAGTACATCTTCTTTCAGAAAACCCTAACTGCTGTTAAGAATTGGTTTACTCTCTTTGGTTGGTCTAAGGGACAAAATCCTATTTCAATACCATATTCACTGAGACGGTAATTCATATCTGCTTAAAGCTAACTTATGTCTGCTTGATAAAATGTTAACATATACATTAAAGTATTTTGGATATGATCTGAGGAATATAAATGCACTCTAATGCACAGGTGTATATTAAAATTGCAGCATCTATGTGCTGTTTATGTGAAAATGTTATTCAGGTGTTATTTTGCATTTTCTAAAATATATTTTGAACTATGATGTTCTGGTATATCATAATGCAGAGTATGTTAAATATGCAGTTCAGACTATATGTCAGCCTCTTAGCTGAAATTGATTCTTCTCTCAGAATGAACACAGTTCTAGCAATTTTCCCATCTTTGGTGGCATACATAAGTGTCTTTAACAATACATCTTCCCCCCCCCCTTCTACTTTAAAGATCAAGAAACAGATGGGAAAGCAAATTTCATAATCGACATTCTTGCAACCACCCTGGAAATATATCAGTCTTAGTGGCATCACTTAGTTGATCTTATCTAGCTTGCTACTAAATAATGAAGAAGCCAGTCTTCTAGGCCAGAAACACATAGACGTTTATAAATATGATAGAAATCAGTTATGTTTGGCAGAAAGCAGTGACAAACACATTTATTAATTAAATATTTCACATATATTTATTAAATACTCCATGCAGTGCAAAATTCTTGCATTATTATGAAAGTTCTGTAAAAAGGAAAAAGTGATATACTTTTCAGCCTTCTTGGTGCTGTTTTTACTTCATGGTTCATTAAATTTACCATCATGATGCATATAGTGTTAGCTTGTTTTGTGCATTTTTCTCTCTTAGTGATGTGTGCAAAGCCCAGACAACATCTTCACAGGATAAGGTTTTTAAACAAAACCGTGAGAAAGATACTAAGACTGTTTATGACATGCTATTCCATTTGAGTGGACAATTGTTACCAGACATTACATCAAGCCAAGCACTGGTCCTTGATCCAACTGAACGAATGTTACAGCTCCACTGCCAGCACTCTATATTGCTTGCTTTCCTTAAGTAAGTAGATGTATGATAAAATACACATGCATATTTTCACTTTTTTATTAGCATAGTTCAGACAATTCCAACTGAACAATATATCACAGGTTTAGTATTTCCTTTATACTTTTGTGATCTAAAAATTTGTGTCTTATTAAATTTTTAACCAAGGTTCTTATTTACCAAATTTACTAAAAATTTCACCAGTTTTTTTTTCCAAGGTTATCCTCTGCAGTTTACACTAATTGAGGTGTCCTGTGATAGGGCTATATGTAACACAGGAATCTCACAGGAACTCTGCTTCCTTAATTATGAAAGAAGATGACTCTTAACTTCAGTCCTTAGGCAGACTTAGTAGATAGCCATATCAGGTTTGTCATTAATGATCACCATTCCACTGATGCTCTTTGTCCTGTAGTTACTAGCTTTAACAAAAAATTTGTAGACTTATCTTGTCATCTTTTAGTCTTTGAAGTTAATAATATGCCAAGACATGGAAGCACTATTCCTGTTGCTCAACAGATGTAGCTATTAGCTACTTTCATTGATAATCTTACCTTGTCACATAATACAGAACAACTCTCAGAGATGGTACAAATCAAAAAAAGTTAATAAACTCTTCTTCATCCTTCTTTGCTGTTGTTGCTATGAAACAGAGAAGAGGTAAAAGGAGACTAAGAAAGCTGGTTAATATTCACAGATCATCTCATCCAAACTCAGGAGCAATGAGTGCCAACAAAGAGACAGTCAGACAAGAAATCCAGTAGGCTGCATGGATGAACACAAACCATTCTGTGATTCTATGTCATTACATTAGACTTTCTCCGAGGTTAATTTTCATAGAATCACAAAATGGTTTGGGTTGGAAGTGACCTTAAAGATCTTCTAGTTCCAATCCCCTTGCCATGGATAGGGACATCTACTAGACCAAGTTGGTCAGAGCCCCATCCAACCTGACCTGGAACACATCCAGGGATGCAGCAGCCATAACTTCTCTGGGCAACCTGTGCCAGTGCGTTACCACCCTCAGAGTAATGAATGTCTTCCTAATGGCTAATCTAAATATCTCCATTTTGTATTGTGTTAAATATTTATGTTAATGAGGAGAAGTTTTTTAAGATGGTGTTCCACAATAGCAAAATGCAGCCAATTTTGAGAACATTCACTTATATAGAACCCATCTTTTCTGATGATGAAGATTGTAGATTATTCTATTGTAGATATTTTTCTCATGTATCTACCAAGTAAAAACACCAAAAGAAAGATAGGATACCTGAAAAGGTGAACATTGTATAGCTTTTCTCCTTTTATAATTTTGGAAGAACTGAAATTTTAAAGGGATTTCATGGGACGGAGTGTATGCTTTAATGGAAAATGGGAATTTCAGACATGGTGAGTTTTAGAACCAGGCTATTGATGCCATTTTGGGACCTTGATTAAAATATTTGTGTCTTAAAAAGCCCTACTGGGTAACTGTATGAAACATGAAATTTCAATGATCTGAAAAGATAATGTCACTGTGTAAAATATGGAGTAAAAAATTTTTCTTTTACCAGAAAAATATAATTCTGTGGGAAGAGAAGCAAATGTCATGATCCTAGTTTCAAAATATGATGATTTTTAATGTACAAAGTAAATTGAATTTAGGCTGTAGGTGCCGGAAAAATATGATCAGTTCATTTGAGTGAGAGACTGGTTACATAATAAGAAAAGTTCATTTGATTATTATTTCCATTAGCCATGTTAAAATCACAGAGAACAATGTAAATCTAGGGACGGTAGGGTAATCTTTCTGTCCTGAAAGTCAGGAAACTTTTCTGCTCCCCTGAGACAAATAAACTTAGGAGTTCTTCATTATTTTCCCCCTTTTCCAGCAACATTTGTTTAAGCTGTGTCATTTGAAATAAAGAATAGTCTTTCTTCATGTGGAAGGTAGCTTTTTTTGGTATTCAGTCTAATGAGGTGGCCTTTCATTACTTATTGAATTTATTAGTCACTTTAGAACAGATGGCAAGTCAGTTTTACAATTGATAGTGTTTTGAAATCCCTTTGCTCACACCCATGAGACTACCAACATCAGACCTGCCGACAGATGAAGCGTTGTCAAATTTTAATTCTGCTGATGTTAGGTAACACTGGTCTTTTGACTTTCATGTAGAAATAGGTATTACCTGGTTTTGATGTTTTGTGCTGTAATAAATCATTTATGGAGAACCAGTTCTTGTAAAGAAGCCAGTCTGTCCAAAGTTGTTTAGTTGTAAGCACATGAATTTCATAAACAGAAGCTATCCAAAGCAGTTAGTAGCACTGGATCATTAGTCCACAGTGCACTTAAGTGGAACTCAGAAAAACTTGTACATAGGCTGAGCAAGTTAAAAAACTTGGACAGCTCTTGAAAAGAATTATTTTGCTGACCTATTAACTTTTCCTGCTTTATTATTTCAGACGCCACGGAGCATATCTTCCTCATGTTATGCCAGAATTTCTGCTTGAACCTCATGATTATAAGAAATGGATTGAAGTACAGCAAACGGTACTTGAGGTAGGTTTGATTTGTTGGGTTTTTTTTTTTGTGTTTGCTGGTTTTGCTCCATTTTTTGTTCTTTTTTTTTTTTTTTTAATGAGGACCATGTGCTAAGCATCAATCTTTCAAAGATTAATGGGAGTCCTCTGAGGACCATGAATATTCCTTCTATGGTGACTGTTTTGGATTGCAAACATCTAAGCATGTGCATGAAATTGAACTGAAATTTAAACTGGCACCAACATTTACATTTTTCATCTTCCCTTCCTTCTGATGCTGCTAATAGCTGTACTCCTGTACTTCATTTCCAACAGATATATTTTCTCAAAGTAAAATTAATTTTACTGTTTTCAACTGATTTTACTGTTTTTTAAACTATATCCTTTGTATTGCTTCTCTGTCCTGATTGCTGCTTTCAAATCCTGTCAATTCTGTATGTGCTGCTTAGTCCTGGGAGAGCTGCGAACTGTAAAAGGTTCTAATGCTGTTGGTCACTGTCGCACTATAGTAGACATTTTCATACATTTACACCATTGAATCATTATTGTTCTCTTGTGAATTTTCTATCCAAACTGCTGGAATAAATATAAAAAAATAAATCCCATTTTTTATCTGAAGGGTCATATGTCTGAGTTAAAAATAGATGAGAAAATCTCAGAGATCTACAGCAACAAGCATCTATTGATTCTGAAGGACAGTGTATTTGAGACAATGAGCAAACGAGCTTGGACAGATGTGCTGCTGCAAATATACAAGGTAAATTGTAGATATATTCATCAATTAAATTCTGAAGAACTGATGGCAAAAATTTTGTTTTTAAAAAGATCAGTGGTATATTCAAGTTTCGTTTTTTTTCTTTATTACTTTCTAACAGAGAAAAAAATTGATTGGGAATATTTTAGTCTTCTTAATTCTGAAATGTTAGCAGTGTGTTATGTTTTCATTAAGAAATTCTTTTAGAACAGTGTTGTGGTTTACGCCCAGCAGGCAACCCAGAGCCATGCAGCCTGACAGCTCACTTCCCCCCCCTTCCTCCCCCCGCTGCCAGAGGGATGGGGAGGAGAATCGAAAGAATGTAACTCCCACAGGTTGAGATAAGAGCAGTCCAGTAACTAAGGTATAAC
>WYDI02034026.1:0-10873 GCA_009867235.2 Psittacus erithacus | reverse complement strand
TGAATCTGCTCTCCAGGGCTTTATTTTGCCTCAAAAGTTCGAAAAGAAAGCAATGGGCATAACCTCTGAATAGGAAGACTGAGCTAGTGTAACTTCCATGAGGAAAAGTAGTTGCTTATTGCTTCTCAGCCTAATTAAAATAGTTTTTGTTTTTAAATTGGTCTCAGTCATCCGTTTATAACACATATTTGCTGGTGTGAAAGGTGGAAAGATGACTTGTAGGGAAATTGTCTGTGTATTTTTTGGCTTCATGTGTGCATTATGGCAATTACTGAGGATTAGTAGTGCCAATTCACCAGCCATCTTATCTTCCTTTGGTTGGCTAGTTCAATTGTCTATTATAACTTACACTGAACTTTCCTAATCTTAGAAATCACTGTCTTTATTGTCAATATAATCAAAAAAGAAACAGCTGGGCAACAACTAGCAATACCCATATGTAAAATGAGATCTTTTGTCTTGTTATTCTCTCCTGAATAACCTTCTCCTCATGGAGAAGTAGGTCCCTAATAGGATTATAGAGTGAGAAATTCATATATACTTTGCTGTGTTCTATATTGGATTAGAAATAGGATACTTATGAAAGTAATTAGCCATTGATGTAGCTTAATGTAGGATTGAGAGGAATTCTTTGCTTGAACTCTTCAGATTAAACTGGATATTGTTTTTAAGCTATCTTGTGTTCAGGCAAAATTTAGTGCAGTGATGCAGAAAATACTGAATGAGATTTTCACAGTATAGTGTTGGCTAGAAGACTGCAATGGCTTTTTCTTGTCTTTAAAATCTATTCATTGTATGTTTGGGGGAGGATGTGAGAGTGCTGTACATATGAAGTTTTTGCTTTATAAATGTTGATGTAAGGATATGTTTCAGTGATGTTACAAAAAATGAAATTGGCCGCAAATGTGAGGTCAAAGCTATTTGAAATGGCTTTCCCATTGCTGCTGGTGGTGAGGAATTCTGTGAATTGAGGGTTTGCATTCTGCAAGCCAAGAAAGTTAAAAGCTAAGACAGTGCTTTGTTTGTCAAAGGGCTTAAGGAAGTCTTTTACATCAGACATTTTTACTTGACCTAAAAACTGTAGCAGTGTTCAGAGATCAAAATCGGGGTCTTGAGTTTATTCTTATCAAATCTGCAGGAGTGTTCAGGAAGCCCATCCCTATCCACAGTCAGGTCCTTTAGGGAATACCTGACTTGGGATCCGTTTTTCAATTCTAGCTTACTTTAGAAAGCAGCCAGGCACC
This sequence comes from Psittacus erithacus, assembly GCA_009867235.2. Lineage (NCBI taxonomy): Eukaryota > Metazoa > Chordata > Aves > Psittaciformes > Psittacidae > Psittacus > Psittacus erithacus. The sequence goes on along the minus strand of WYDI02034026.1, from coordinate 9,629 downwards.
AACAAATTTCAGAGAACCAAAGCAACCTATCTCTCAGTGTTTGGAAAGATGAATCCATTTGAAGTTACCTACTGTGTTTATTTCAGGTAGTGCAGGTGAGAAACTCTCCAGATACGTCCTGATCATCTAGTTTTTAGCTTTTTTTCATTTCTATCTTCAGTTTAATGGCTTTCACTTGATTACATTTTCAAATACGTTTTTATTCCAGTAGCCATGAACTGTAAATACAATTCAGAGCTTGTTTCAGAAACAATCAAGTGTTGAGATATCAAGAGATACTCATAGATTCAGTCCTCAGTTTAACCCAAGATTAGCTTCCTGTACTGGGAGGTGTTTCCTGAAAGGTCAGTAACATCACTAGGCATATCAGGCTTATTGGGTCTCTGAATCAAATGCTCACAGAACTGATGAGAGGTGAAAATCACTGGTGCTTTTTTACACTGCTGGGTTCCTCTTGATATTAAACAGCAGCATAAAGCCAGACTCAGCAGTATGTTTTCTTTCTGGAGTTGACCTCATCACCGTAGTGCTTTATTTCTATTCAGTCATCAGATGCTATAAAAGAAACATCTTGGAGTTACATAGCCATGGTTTGGATTTAAGTCAGAATTTTAGGAGGGGCAGAAGCACTGTGTTTTGCAGATCACACAAAGTGGAGATACATTTTGAAGGAGACATCAGCAACCAGCTGTAAATGTTTTAGCTCGGTTTACTTGAAGGTGCATCTAATTGTAGTTACTACTATATTCCATAAACCATAACAGAAAGCGGACAAGGGCTTTCCCATCATTTCCTCAATCTGAAAATCAAACAGCAGATTATCATCAATTAAAAACAAAACCCACACACACGGGCTTATAAGTATCAGCAGAATTTAGCTGAGATTAAATTACTCTTGAATTACTTATGTTGAATTCCTGTTGCTTTTGCTAGCCAAGATGGAAATTGTAGAATGATAGTAACATTTACACTGTGTGTATGTGGAAGCATACATGCCTCATTTCTTTTATTTTGGGAGTCACTGCAAGTAAGTTACTCCCTTAGTACAGGACCATGCTTTCTTCACAAGAGAAGAGTAGAAAAAGAAAAGCACTCTTAGGTAGAACTTCTGGATATGATTCACAAGTGGCAGAGGCAGATGTTCCAGGTTTCGCCTCGAGTGAGAGTATTATCCACTGGTTAAAATGGAGAACTGGGAATCAAGACCTTTGTTTTGTTCCCAGTTTACTCACTGAGCAAATCATCTCAGCTTCTCAGTCACCTTTAACATGTGGGTAAATACCCTTAAGAAGGGCTAAAATGCTGCCCTTTTTCATCTGGTCTCATCAGAGTTTCTGATAATTCCTTGTTAAGAGCTGAACCTACAAAAGGACCAGGTATCATTCCTCCTAAAATCAGTACTTAATAAGGAATAGTAGGTACTAGGTGAGGGCAGACTTGATCTCCATGAGCACTCCAAGGAGATGGGAAGGACAAGGACAAAAGTCTGGCTAGATGGAGTGATGGGCAAATACAAAAGAGACGGATAGTTTGTTCAGACAGAACCCAGGTCTTCTGGCTGCCAGTGAGGTGCTCTGCCCATAACACTGTGCTGTTGTAGTAAGAGCACCAGAAGCCAAGTTATAATTCCCAATCAGGAAAATAAGAGATCACAGTTTCTCCAGAGCAGTAATTCAGGGTGGGGGAAGGAAAAAAAGTGGCTGAGGAAAGGAGAATATAGGGAGACTTATAGTTAATCCCAGGTCTCTCAATCAGAGGGCTTGATTGTTTCAGCTTCATCTTCACATAGCTGTATCTGTGCCCCAAGTGTACTGTAGGTGGAGAAATCACTCTACCTGGGTGATTTCTGGCTTTATGACATGGTAAAAATCATTTATGGCCACCCCAGTGCTAGAAGTTAGGACTCTGTAGTGATAAAATACCTGTGCATTGAGTCACATCAGCTTGGAAGAGAGTCCTGAGCTGGCCTAAGAGCACTCTGCACTTTATAGCGGGTTTGGTTTGTTGTGCCTAAGGAGTAATTCCAGGATCCAGGAAAAGCTGGCTCCATGCATAGCGTTAGGATGAAATGTATGCTTTTTCTTCTGTTGGATTTCTGAATATTATTAGAAATTAAGGATTAGGCAGGCAATGCTTGTTTTTATGGAGCAATACAGGTGTTTGGGGCAGGCTGGGGAGTGGGAGTTTTCCTGTGTTTGAAACAAAGTGAAGCTAGAAAGTCCTACAAGCCTTAAACCAGGCTGGGGTTTTGCTGCAATAGAACTTGTCATTTAAAATGTAAAATATGAACTTTCTAAGAGACATGGCAAGAGCAATCTTAGCTTTGAAAGAAGCTTGTTAAGACTGCGAAGATGAGCATTCAGTCTGGGAGCACAGAAATATACGTGTGCCAGCAGTGCCTTAAAATGAATATATGTTAATAAATGTCCTTGAAGTTGGCTGATCTGCATTGTTACCCTTACTAGTGCTATAGCACCTTTTCACTTTCTCAGCTTTTTCTTTCCTTCATAGTCTAGAGAACGCCTGGAAAGTGCGAGTATAGTCCCTTCCAGGTGACTTGATATTACAGACTGCTACGTAATGGAACTGAACATGAATAACAATCATAGATAACTTATTCAGATTAGCTTTTTGCTGTCTCTAAAATGCTCTTTCAGTAAGCTTATTAGTGATTGTTGGAGCGTAAACATAGTCTGGGTGTTTATTTCTTGATTTTCTTTCCTATTCTCTTTCTTCAGTGGACTCTGTTCTCTTTTTATAAACATGTGAAAGGCAGAAGTTCTGACTTTGAACAATTTGCATTCAAATGGACACCTTTTATTTTGAAGATAGATGATTGTATACTTCAAATCTGTTTAAACTGAGTGGTAGTGAAGCCAGTCGCTTGCAAATGAGGGACTTTATGCATTATAGAACACAATGAGAAGTTAAAAGTATAAATCCATTTTTCTCTAAACTATTTTTCCTAGTTCTTCTGCTAAGATTTGGTTTTAAATCTAATTGTATTCCAAGTGTGTCTCTGTTTTACAAATGGACTCTTTCAGCTTTTCATTTTGAAATGTTTTGTGCCCCAGTTTTCATAGAAAATGCTATCAGGGACAAGGAACTGTGTTCTCAAACTCTGATCAAGCCTACTTATTACAGTTGACAAATAAGAATAGTTTATAAATAACTGTTTAGGGCCAAGTGATGAGTATTATGTGCCTCTTCTGATGAGAACAAGCCAAGGAGCAAAACTACACATCCAGTTGCAAAGCCATCCATGTGAAGGGCTGAGCATTGATTTGCACTAAGTAAAGTAGGCAGGCATCTCTAAAAATTCCACAACTGAAGACGTGAGGGTTAACCTTTGCTAGAAAGTTAGAGCCCTGAGACATTATAGAGCCAGTTGTGTTCTGCTACCAGAAATAACTTGCTCAAGCATGTGGATAATGTTTACAGTGGTACCTCCAAAGCTGCTTTTGGATACATTTACGTTCAGGAAACTCCAGTCTTCTCCTTCAGCTCATAGTTCATGTAAAAATCACACCCCTGGGTATGCATGTGCCTCTGCAAGCCACAAACTGCCTGCCTTATTTAGGTACCAGTCTGGGCTTTAGTTTTGCAAAATATATGCTAGAAATCAGGTTTGGGGTTTGTTTGGGGGTTTTAAATGTATTTGGTGAATGAGGGGAAACTGAGATTCTATGCAAGCTCAGCAGAGTTGTTAAAACAGGGTTTTGTGTGTTGGGTTTGGTTGGGTTGGTTTTTGTTTTCTATCTTTTTTAGTGTTACTGAGTTTTTCTCATTAAATGTCACAATACAGGAATAGATATGGCCTGTGCTTGCCAAACAGGGACTCGGATTACCTTTTGTACAGATTCAGGATCTTCTGTTGACTTAATTGGGAAGTGATTAAGCTATAAATGTTTAAGCAATTACACCCTCTCCATACATTGCCCTGAATTCTTGCAATGCAATTAATGCTTGATGTGATGCATCACTTTTCTATGGTGATTGCAAGCAGGGAAACTGCCACAGCAACCGGTTACTGTTCCGACAGCCTATGAAATGGATGGAGCAAGAATGAGACTCTCACAGCTACTTTGTCAGTTACTGTGTCTTCCAGGGACTGGGACACAATCCATTTTTATCCCTTGTGCTTTAAAAGAAATGTAACCAAACCACTTTTGGCTGTGTAAATAGTATTCAAATAGCATCTATTGCTCTGATTTCAGATTCGAAGGCAGCATTTGCCATAGTTGGAAATGGTTACTGCTTATTGTATTTGGAAATACTTTGTGGTGCCCACACAGTGATCAAAATATTCAGAATAGGAAGACCAGGAATGAAGTTCATCCTATAGCAATAAATTGTTCTTGGACTTGTAACTCTAGAGGGATATCCCACCTACACAAGCTGCTTGGCTCTCCAGCTGCCTGGCTCTCCCTGTTTGTTAAGAAACTCCAGCTGAAATAAGTTTCTTCTTCCTATTAAAATGAAGCTGAGCAGCCTGTTCCAGGTATCTACATCACGTGGCTAATGCATGTATAAGATGTTTTGGATCAGAGTACATGTGTGTGCAGTTTGCTTTGTATTTCCTTCAGTGTGGCTTTAAGTATTTTGATTCCTGTATGAAAGTTGCCTGGCATATAAAAAAGAATAGAAGCAGTAAATAATGATATAGCTGTTCCCCTTGATTCATTCATTATAAGCATTACGGATGAAGAGTGACTAACTGAAGGCAGCATTAGGGATTTGCAGCTTGAAACTGGATTAACTTATTAGTGTGGAGAGAGCTAATAGGATGCCAGTGAAGAAGATGGATAAAGATCAGCAGGTTAGAAAAGGTGTATTTCTCGAGTGTTTGATACATGACACAATGACACAGTGAGTACCGATGACAGAGGATAAAAGGCTGTGCCCTTGGAGCTGGCTGTCTTTCTCCAGCATAAAATGGAGGCGGGTATTCAGATGTAGCTCAAAATACTTGGCAAAACACTTAGTGAGGGTAGTGAGATTTTGAGGTTGACTTTTTTTGGTGGTGTTGTTTTCCCTGCAATCAATGTGTGTTACAAGTCCAGTGACATTGTTCAGAGCACTGGACATCCAGCTGTGGGCCAGAGCATTGAGAGAGGGGCCTGTGGTTGTCATCCCCTCTGTGCAGAAGGGAAGTCATTCTGCCAGAGCTGAAAACGTCTATGCACTGAAGCAACAGCACTCTGCAAATCTCTGTTTCTTTGTCAACAGGGCTTTTTCCTCAATGCTTAGGAGAGTTGAACACGTTAGGTGACAGTTGGCACAGGCATCATCTAAAGAAGGCAAAATTGGAAGGGAGGGAGAAAAACAGGGCAAGGAAAAGGATGGACAGGGAGTGAAAATGTTTGTGATACTGAAGCTGAAAAGGAAAAAAGTGTCTGGAATAAACCTAGCTAATAACTCCAGTAGAACAACTGCTATTCTGTCACATGAAAGAAAGGAAGGCTCTATAGTAGTAAGGGCAAAAGATGCGATTTGCCTCGGCAAGTTCCAGCAGTATCTGTGGGAGGATTGATGTTTTCTAATTTTACAAGCTACGGCAGGCGTGTTAAATGCCAGTGACAGATCAAATTGGATTTGTGTGCATTAAGGTAGTTTGAGTAGTGAGAGAAAGACAGACTGTCCCAAAAATACAGCTGAAAAAGAGTCAGTACACGATTCAGTGCCATTTTTTGTGTTAAAGCCTCATCTGCGAGCTTTGACAACAAATACTTTTAATTAAGGAAGTGACAGATGTGGATGTCAATATCTCTTCTGTCTGATGCTTTTAATTTTAGGAGAAAACTGTGCATAAGTGATGTTGGGGTGGTTTTGTACAGGAGGGAATCGTGTGAGGAGCATGCATGGATTGATGGGATGTTAGCTCTCAGAGGGAATTCTCAGGATGACGAAGACTCTGTTTTGAGGAGTTAACATTGCTAGCAAGCAAGTTGCTGAACCCACGCCCAGTCTGCAAGCATCCGCTCTGATTGGCGCTGAGGGACCAGCATTGATCCATCATTCAAGGCTTTGCAGCAAAGCAGTGAAAGCGACTGCACGGGCTGTGGTTATTCCTCTCTTCTTGTGTAGGGGTTGCTGCTCTCAGATTTCCTTCTAGGTCAGAGCATTTCAGATTGAACAGCAGCTTGTGACAAAGACAGGAGCTGGAACTGTGCTACGCTGTCACTGGACTTGGTGAGATACTGATGTTTCTGCTGGGTTAAACAAACAGGAATTACATGGGCAAATCCCTTCTTGTTTCCTTACTCCGTCTTCTCTGCCCCACAATGAAAGTAATAGGGAAGAGCATCCGTGATCATGTTTACTGTAATGAGCCTGTCCCCTGGGGAAACACTTGTGGCACCTTTTAACATTAATCTAGTATTGATTTACAAGTCTAACTGATATGCTGTAACTCTTGTTCATTAAGTGACCACATACAGGGTTCTCATGTTTCGTGCATTTCCCATGAAAACCTATGCATTTGATTAAATTCTGCACTTCAGGAGGTGTTTCCTGGCAGAGCAGTATTCCAACATCATGTTGCAAGGAGGGTCCCAAGGTCACAAACTCCTTTCAGAGGTTAATGAAGTCTGAAAGAAAGGTATTCTGTTGTAATTAAATAGTAATGAATGAAAGGCCAGGAATATTTGGTCTATAATGGAGTACCATGAGGCAAAGCCAAAATCATCTGCAAATTTATCATTTTATTTCATATTCTATTATAAAATACCCTTGGGTGTCAGTGTAATTTTTAGTTTCTAACTTGCCTGTGACAGAAGAGGGATTAAGTGGTCAATGCTGTCATGCATATATGTGATGGTAATACACCTTGGGAGTGGCTTCAAGAACATTAATAGCATTCCCAACATGCTGAAGAGGGCTTTCATCAGGAGAGTGATGCCTTCCCCATTCTGCAGGATCTCATTTCTAATCAGAGTGGAAAGTGCTTTCTTTGCCGTGTTCACACTGGAACAGCCGTGGCAAGTTTTGACTTCTTTCAGTAACGCCAGTAGAAATACCATCATGTTCATGACCCTGTTTAAGAGCTCATCAAAATTTCCCTTTGCGTTCTTGTGCTTCTGGGGTTTAATATTTCAGCATGTTCAAGTGTATTAGGCAAGATCGTGACACAGGGCCACAGGCAAGTTTTCAGTCCAAATGTAGATTTTTCTTCATTTCCCCCCCTAGCCATCATTGTAAATAGGCTGAGTCAAATGCTCATACACTGCCTTGCTCCATTTTTATCTAAGGAGTGACTGATTTTAATCTCTGAACATATAGGGCAAACACATGGGTTACCAGTAGCTTGTAGCTTTGATTCCTTACTTCTGTGTTTTAAAAGTAATTGTAATTATTTTAACTTTTTGTTTCATCTGAAAGCTGCATTTGGAAACTGTTTTCCCCACCTTGTGGAAGAAAGCGATGGGGAAAACTGCTTGTACCTGTTCGTTCTTGGGCCGGACAAAGCATAGGTATTTAGGAGCATCATAGCACCTAGGAGCCTGCATTTTGTAAAATCCTGTTGAAGCTGAGACTCCATCTAAAAGAAAAGGAATCCTTCTAATTGAAAAGAAATCACTCTTTGATTCCACAGCCTTGCCTTTGGAAAAGCTGTATGGGCTCATTGATGGCTCACAACCTGACCTTCTTGGGCCTTGGACCTCTGCTGCTAGGAGAAGGGGATTTTGTGTTCTCTGCCTCCCTCTCTATTGTGGGCTTAGGTCCTGCTTTAGAAAGCTGAGGTGCCATGTTGTCAGAGACACTGGTGATGGTGTCCTCCCAAACTGCTGCAGTGTGGCTCACACCAGCCATTGTTACCTAGAAAGAAGGTGTGCTGCCCCTCCCTGACTGCACAGAACTCCGTTTGAAGGTGGGAATGGTCACAAATCTCCATGCCTTTTTATCAGCATGTAAGTCCCAATTCCTGTTTGTTACTAGCTGACTGGCTGTAGCTGGCTGGTCCAGGCTTGTTTGGCGTCTGAGCTTAACCAGGTATTTAACAGCCTAGGATTTAGGGGATGGTTTTGCTTACAGTGAAATGGAGTTCTCTGTTAATCTGCAGGATTTCAGACTTCCTGTTTCTGTCTGAGGACAATTACAAAAGTAACTTCAGAGAGAGTTTTTCTGTCATTCCAATAAAATGTGGGTGTCTTACTTCATTATCAGGCAGATGGGTCTGTGCCTCCCAGCTTTACATGGTTTTCATTCACCAGTGAATTAATGACCTGCTGGCATTAAAGCATGTGGAAAAAATTATCTTGCAGTGAATTTGAAGGAATGGGCCACATGGGCATCCAGAACCTCACTCTTCTATGAAATGACATCTCTAATGGTTACATTACATCATGTCACCTGTGGTGGTCTTTGGGCTGCTTCTAGAGTATCTCAATACACAGTAATTTCAGGTGTCGTGATACTCAACTCATCTGTGTCCTGGCTTTTCCAAAGCACTTCCAGTGCTGCATCCAGTCAGTTCTCCTCTCCCTTCTTGTAGCATAAATGGCTGCAGACAGCAGTAGGGATATCAGGCCTCTGAATGTCTTCCCTGAGGAACAACTACTATCACTATTTATGGAGGGAATAGCTGCTAATAAGAGCTCATCATTTCATTTGTGTTACTTATAGGTAGACCTGTGTCCTTAACATCTATTTCTGATTCTATAAGAAATGTTAATTAGGGTGTTGAAAAGATTAAATGAAAGTGGTAGTGCAGTAATAGATCTTAGTAGGATAGCAGTTAAGGGTTTTATAAATATGTTTTTAATCATAATAAATTGTGAAGTTGATACAGGGAGTAGTTAAAACGTTCCTATAATATGCAGGGCACCAACCGCATCAGAGTTTACATTAAAAGTTGGGGTCTTTTTCAGCTACTCTGCCTGATGTAAAATTACCTGTACACAGCCCAAGACAGGGGCTCTTTGGACTATTGGTGCTACTTACTGAGAATGAGGGATTTTCTGTCTGAGCATTTTTAACCCAAATAGACAAGAAAAGGGAAAGGAGGAGGATTGGAGAGGAGAGGTTGAGAAGAGACAGCTCTCTAATATCATGCGTGTTTGTAATGTTTCTAATGCCTCAGTTGTGTGCAATTTATTCTGTGATTGCCATTTATGAACAAGCGCTAAATCTCTACATTGACCTGTTTGGATTTGATATGTCATGTAAGTAGTTATCTAAATGCTATCATTTGTGCTCTAAGTACTATATTGGGAAGTGACAGTAAACTGAATGCTTGTGATGAAACATTGACAACAGCCAGTTGAAGCCACAGACAGTAGGAGTTGGTGGATACATCCCAGCAACAGTCTGGGTATTAAAGACTTAATAGCAATAGTTGCACATACCTACTTGCTTTACTGAAAACACACTATAGCACCTTAGTCTGACTAGGCAGAGTCTGGATTGAGGGCAGCCTTGAGGAGAAGAACTTGGAGGTGTTGGTTGATAAGAAGATCAACATGAGCCGGCTTCAGTGTGTACTTGAGTCCCGAAACCAACCCGGGCTGCATCAGAAGGAGCATAAGCAGCAAGTTAAAGGGGGTTTCATGGAATCATAGAATGGTTTGGGTTGGAAGGGACCTTAAAGCTCATCCAGTTCCAACCCCCTGCCATGGGCAGGGACACCT
>WYDI02034025.1:0-32895 GCA_009867235.2 Psittacus erithacus | reverse complement strand
CTGGAGCATCACATTTCCAACCAGCCCTTCCCTGTTGGTGAGCACGAGGTCAAGCATGGCACCTCTCCTTGTCAGCTTCTCTATTTGCAGAAAGAAGTTGTCTTCCACGCAATCCAGAAACCTCCTGGATTGCTTATGCCGGGCCGTACCATCCCTCCAACAGATACCACGGTGGTTGAAGTCCCCCATGAGAACAAGGGCCTGCGAGTATGAGGCTGTTCCTGTCTGCCTATAGAGTGCTTCACCCACAGAGTCCTCTTGATCAGGCAGCCTGTAACAGATCCCCACAGTAATGTTCCCCATAGCTATTCTCCCTAAATCATCTAGTTTAATTTTTGAATTCCATATAATTTTTATTTTCTTCCCTAGGAATTTACCATTCTGCTAACTCAGATATTTTCAGTTCCAGAAGCAGTATGTATTCTTCAGTTACCCCGCAGGAAAAACTGTAGTTATTGGGGATATTTGAAGCTATCGTGGCAGGGTAGCATAATCAGACTTGATCTGTCCCATCGTTTTTTGAAAGAAACCATTTTTAGTATATTTTTGCTTTATTTTTTAATTAGGTCATTTTTAAATGAATTAATGGAATGCATTCTCTCTGAAGAAATTGAAGGGATTTTTAGTCTAACAGCTACTGTCTGCATTTTGATCATAATTAAAGGTCAGTTAAACCATTTTTGCTCACAGTTTTTTTTTCTGTGTGCTACATAACATAAGTTCTTATACAATTTAAGAGGCATTTCCCTTTATCCTGTGAAGTTACCATTTTTCTACAGGATTTAAGGTTATATATAACTTGTAAATTATATCATTAAGCTTTGGACTTTCAGTCTTTAAGTAATGAGTTTAGAAATACAACTGTCTGCTAACTCATAACATTCATCCCTATGATTTGTTGAAATACATAGCAATTGATCCAGGACACTGATAATCTTAATTTAAAATCTAATATTTCATTAGCCATTCTTTTATGTTAAAAAATACATTGAAAATATGCTGAAGGTTTTTTATGCAAATCACTATTTTTGTCCAACTTTTCAGCATAATCTTATTTCAAATAGGTAAGCACAAAATGTCACTTCTAAAAGATATTGCACCTGCCATTCAAAGGAAACTAGTAACACACAAGAATGCTGCCACAGAAGAATATAGCTGCTCTGAAAGGTAAATGTACTGTGGGAAATTAACACTAACTTCTCCTGTGCCTCCTCTGCAGTAATTTTCTTTGGTTTGTACTTGCATAATAGGGAACATTATGAATGATAGCAAGGTTTAAAATAGCAGATAAAAAAATTGTGAGATATTCAGCCCAGCGCAGTATTAAATGTCTTGCCCATACATCTGCTGTAATTTCAGTCTTTACGTGTTCAGTTTGCTTTGTTGCATGCATTTTGTATGTGTTATGACTTGATCCTGTGAATTGCAGGATTTGGTTCTGAAATTCGGTTCTGATGGCAGCAGGTGTAACAAACCAAGTAATCTATTTATTGTTTCTTATTACTAGAAGATTTTTCTGTAGTAATGCCAATACATTTTGGTATTAGGCATGTGAATCCATACCTATGCAGATGGTAAAAATTTAACTGAATGTAACAACGACCTTGAGACATTTTCACGGGTGATGTTACTCTGCTCTTTTTGGAGATTCTTCGAATTGATGATGCTTACCCTTCACTTCCTTTTCCATTTCGGTCTAAGTAAATAGAAAACAGGAATTTTGCTGTCAAGACTTGGAGTGGTTTCTGCAGTTGACAGTGTGCTTCTGTAATATAAAATTAATAAAGAACCAAAAATTACCTTGCTAAAAAAAAAATAAAATTCATTACGTAATTGGACTTCTAAAAGTCAGAGTGACTCTGCTGCCTGGATACATTGTTTTAATTAGTTGCTTAGCTGTGAACAAATTTCTTTTGGCTGGGACCTAGCTTAGAAACAAAACTAAACAAACCCCACTTTTTTTTTTCCCCTATGAAATCATTTAATCTTGGGCTGCCAAGAGTTCTACTAGAATATTTTCAAAAATAATAATGATATGGAAAGGAAAGGTGAGCAGCAGAATATCATGATTCAGTTTGCATTTCTTTTAAGACAGTAGAAAAGGCTGAGAAATTAAAGCAAATTTTAACATGATTAAATAAATAGGCACATTAAAATGAATAATTGCTGTCTCTTGAGTGCACTACTGGCTATAAATTTCAGTAAGAACACAGATAATTGCTTTATGAATTTCTGTGATCATTTCTGCCCAGCGAACAGGGACAAATCAACCTGGAATTTTGGGCAGATGAAGAGCATAAGATGCTACACAGGGTTTTAATTTTGTTATATATGAATAGCTACTTTTGTATAATACAAAACCAAGAGATCGTTGCAGATAAAATTAAAGCATTAAAAACATGAACATAATGATGGGAAATATTTCTATCAAGAATCAGAATTGGAATATAGTAACAAATTTCAGAAGCTTTCACACAGCTTTTCAGAATTTGGGAGGATTCATATTTGTACAGGTATGTTGGGAATTTTAGCCTTGCTAGAAGGGTAAAAGAATTCATGCTAACAAAGGTTAGGAGGAAGTTCTTCAGTGATTAGGTTTTGCTTGACTATTTTAAAGTGTGTTTGCACTTTCTCATATAGACATAACGCTGGACCAGGGCAGGCCTCCTCTGACGTCCCATTTGTACTAGCGTGCTAATGTATGAATAAAATGGAATTAGGTACATCCTGAACTGTGTCCTGTTGTTTGTAAACTATTTTATCATTCCACTGTACTTACCAGACACCAGCATTTTAGTTATGGAATGCTACAGGCTAGAACTCTGATCATTGCTTTGAGCACAATCTTATAACACACAATGCTGCACTGATGTGTGCTAAAATATATTACTGGGGTTTTTTTTAACTCAATAGTATTATTACTTTTGGTTCTGGATGCACTGTCTTATAACTGTTTGAGGCATTATTTTATTTAAAACCCATGTATACCAGGAAATAGTGACATTCTTTAATTTCCCGAGAGACTTGGTATTCTGTGCCAGCATCTTAAATTTAGACTTAGAAGTAATCTATTACATATTAGCAAAGAGACAAAAAAAGTAAAAATGCTGTCTGGTGTAGTAATTAAAGTGCTGCTATTAAACAAAGAATTGTTGTGCTAAATCAGAAGCAAAACTTTTCATTGTAATTTAGTCTTCCCTCTTCAGCTGAGTTAGCAGTTTAAGATATCCCTGTGCATCTATTATTTTTAAAATGCTGTTCAGTGCACTTAAAAGTTCTGGACAAAATATTTTATATTGAAAGAATTTCCTCAAGAGTAAAGGCACACATATTAATTTAGTTTATAAAATGCAAATATTTATGCCTAACAAAAAAATGCAAATAAAGCTGTCAGTGCAGTGATTTGGAGACTAGAGAAAAATGTTCACTGCCCTATACAACCAAACATGCTATAGAGTTATACCTTTTATGCAGTATTTTGGTTTTCCCTTAATTAGCATATTGATGTATGGGTATTAGAATTGAAATTTAGCAAATTATATTTATTTACTATTATCATTTAGCTAGCATCCCAAACTCTGTAATGCACTCTTATTACATCTATAAATAGTGATTCTTAAATTGGTTTGTAGTATAACTTTGTTTGATGTGTCTGCCACCTATCTAAAAGTTCACTGGAAAGGTACCTGGTAAAACTGACTTAAATTTGTCTGTCTGGGAAAGTGCACAGCAACTCTGAATGACAACTTGTTGTCCCATGTGTAGCAGGTACATGGTCTTGCATTACTGATCCATTGTTTCATTAGCTTTAAACTGTAACAAAATAAAATTTGTACCAAGTAGCATTGTGTCTAAACTCACAGCACTTAATCGTACTAATTTTATAGGACATTATGGTGCTAGCTTATTTTGACAGCTGAGTTCCATGGTTAAAGGATGTAGCGCTAGAGAGAAGTATGTGACACAGCCACAGCCGTCTGAATTCAGGGAGCCCTGACATCCAGTGTACTCCCATGAAAGTGCAGAGGTGCCTCTTGTATTTCAGGTTGTGGCATCTCATGACAAATGCCCTAACTCATCATGATTAGTGATTGACTAACCTTGCTTCTGTGGGACATCAGTCCAGGACTATAATAATAAAATATAGAGGGGGAAAAACATGGTTGAGAAATACAGGGAAATCTTTTACAAAAGTAACATAAAGGATAAAGTTTGTAGTGGTTAACAGTGAAATAATGATTTGACAGAAGACCAAAGTGCCTGTTTTTGTCTTTTGAGGATATTTTAGAGCAGTGTTGGAAGTTGCATAAGAATGCAACTGCAAAGGCTGGGTGACTGTGTCAGGGAATGCAAGATAAGAGCCTGCCATATAGCAATTTCAGAGCTGGCCTTTGCAGTTGTTTGGGGATTAATGGGAGACAAAGGAAGGTTGAAGAGGGACTAGTATGGGTGTATACACAGCTGACACAGGCACTTGCTCATAAAAATAACATAGATAGTTCAGGCTTGGTAAAAAAATTGTCACAGGTGGAGAGAAAAATTATGAAGGCTGAAGAATGAGGGAGAAAGGAAGAAAGTAAAGAAATGAAAAGCAGCCTTAGTATGAATTATTGGTAAAGGATTTGACTATGTTTGAAAAAAAGAGTACAAGTGCTGTGAAGAAAATGAGTGGGTTCTTTAAATAGACTATGAAATATTAGAAAGTGTGTTTGAATTGACACAGTAATTTAAACTGGCTTGCTGTAGGTTGTGTTGTAGCAAGAGATGATCAGCAGAAAAATGGAAAAGTTGAAAGAAAAATCCCCACCTATTTCAAAAGTAATTTGTAAAGGCATATGTAATACTTAAACTAATATGGAAGAACTGGTCAAAGAAATTGTGCTGTAACTGTGCTCTGAGAAATCAGATAGTAGGGGACTGATTTAGCATTTAGCGTATCTAACCCTGTTATGTATTTATGCCATTTCAGAATCCTGTGTGAATCATCTCTGAAAGTTTTGGATGAATTTCTGAATCCTTGACTATGTGGAAACTTTTGTCAAGAAAATCAGGGGATGGAAGATGCATTGTTTTTTAAAACAAAAAAAAATATCTTGTAAACTTATTAATAGTTAAAGTTTGTTTTTCTGGTATTCTGTACATTCAAACCAGGAAACATGTAAAATTGCCTATAGAAATCATGTAGTAGTAAAGATTTTTTGAACAGCTGTAAAGACTTTATTTCATATAAAAATGCCTTGTGGGGGGTGGGGTGGGGCATGTAAAACCAGTATCTTTGTTTTTATAAAATAAATAATAATTGTACCTTACAAAATATGTATATTTTGAGTTTGAGGCAGCAGGTGACCTCAGTCCCTGGAAAGACTACAGCACATATTCCTAGAGGTTATGGAAATTCATTTCATTTTGTGACATGTGAAGGAAAAAGTGGTGATTGAGAACAGTCATCATGACGTCACTGGCGCCAACTCTGCCGAACCAACAAAACTTCTCTCCCTTGTGTGGAAGGAGAGCAGAGAATATCAGTTTTCCTGTCCTTAGCAATGACTTTCACACAGGTTTATCTAGTATCCTTACAGCCAAGTGGGAGGGAGGTGGGCTGCTGAGTGGGAGACTGACTGGACCATCAGACTTCATGAATAATGATGTTACAGCATCAGATCGAAAGCTGGTCACTAGTGCCTTTCCTCAGTGCAGATACTGTTGCTAATACTATTTAACAGTTTTATTAAAAGTTTGGGGCATGGGATGAAATGCAGCCTCTGCCTGTTGACAGAGGACACCAACTTGGGAGTAGTGGTTGACTCACTGAGGGAAGGGCTGTCCTATTCCATGAGATCCTGACAAGCTGGACTTAAGCATCAACAAATCTCATAATGTTCAACAAAGACACATACTCTTCTTTCCTCAGTGGATTAATGCTGTACACCAGCCTAGAGAAGTGCAGAGGAGTGATTTTACTACTGTCTTTACCTGCCTGGATGAGGATTAAGAAAAGACTTTTCTCAGAGGTACACATGAAGAGAATATGAAGCAACAGAAACAACTTGCAGCAAAAGAAATTCTTGCTGGACGTGAGAAAAAAAATAATCATTATGGGACTAAATTGAAACTGGCAATGGAAGACCAGGTTGCTCAGAAAAGCAGCAGAGCACCCATCCTTGCAGACATGCATATCTTGGCTAACTAAGGCCCTTACCAGTGTGTTAGAATTTTAAAGTTAGCCCTGCTTGAGCTGGGGTTTGGGTCATATATTCTCCTGAGCTTCCTTCCAACTGGAGTATCTGTGTGACCCCGTGGCAAGTATACTGGAGGGGAAATGCCCTAGCTATTAAATGTTTACTTGATTAATGCAGAAGTTAAATTGCTTTGTTTTTAGCTGTTTTTATAAATTAATACTAATGATGCAGATAATGCAGACAGGCAAGCCACTTATTTAATTTTCTCAATGCTACCAGATGCTCTCCTAAAACTAGTAATAGAATGCTGATGGCAGAATGTTATTCTGCCTTACCTGATTTATCTGTAAATTAGATGTCTAAGCTTATGGTATGATTTAATCCCTGCTGGCAGCTAAGCACCACACACCCAGTTGCTCATGCCCCCCACCCCTGGTGGAATGAGGGAAAAATTGGAAAAGTAAAGTGAGAAAAAATCTCGTGGGTTGAGATAAAAAACAGTTTTATTGCTTTTCAGTTGAAATAATATTTTTTTTAATGTGGGAAGGGGGAGACAGAGAAAGGAAAATAAAACCCAAGCAAGACAAGTGCTGCAAATGAAAATAGTTTCTCACCACCGACTGATGCCTAAACAGTTACCGAGCAGCAGCAGCTCCCCACTAACTTTCCTTCCAGATTTATGTCATATGGTGTGGGATATCCCTTGAGTCAGATGGGGTCCGCTGTCCCGGCTGCATCCCCTCCCAGCTGCTTGAGTAGCCCTAGCCTGCTCTCTGGTGGTGTGGGGTGAGGGGCAGAGAAGGCCTTGACTCTGTGCAAGCACTACTCAGCAATAATGAAAACATCCCTGAGTTATCAACAGTGTTTTCAGCACAAATACAGAACATAGCCTCACTAGCTACTTTGAAGAAAGTCAACCCTAACCCCAGCCAAAGCCAGCACGGCTCATAATGCAGTATTTATGAATTCTAGTTTTACCATACCCACAACAGCAGCCTGACCAAAAAGAATACTGCTGCCACAGCAGGTATCTTTGGGTCTGCCAAGTGTTTATCTGTCAGTGTCTCCATAAAAACTGTATACTTTGGCCTTCATTCTTCTACACCTGTTAACAGGCAGGTGTTCCAGTAATGACCTTTTAAATCTTCTGATTATACAAATTACTCAATGAATATGTAAATCACAGTGGGGTGTTTTGGTTTTTTTTGCTACTCAGTCTTTCAGTATTTGCTCATGTTATTAACTTAGAAGAGAATCCAAATTTACTGCCGTGTTTTTTCTCACTGTAGCATACTGCTTTTTCAGTTTGCACTTTTCACGGAAGACTTGTTACAGATGTAATATCCCAGAGCCTGAAAGAAGGAACGGTAATGCCAACATCAGAAACGGGCAGAGTTCTTGAAGGAATTGGAAGTGATATTGCTAGGAAGGGTAAGAAAATTTAAAGACAGATCTTTGCCCTCCTACTGCCTGCTGCTCAAGTGGTTCTCCAAAGCATGGAAATCATGTTGTGTTAGTTATGCAGCTGGTGTAGAGATTTCAGCTCAGGTTCTAGTCCATTTCTACTATAACTGCTTTGACAGATGAAAAAAGGTTGGCTTTCTTCAACATGAGTTCCTAGGACCCCTGTCAGTGCTTTGGCCTTGGGTTTTTGTGGCAAATTTCACAGAAGCGTCAAATTTCTAGGTTTTACCTGCTGTTCTCCTTGCAAACTATGTTCTGCCAAAATGCTGAATCCTTTCATTTTTCTCTTCTGTCAATGATATAAATAAGTAGGATGTTTCTTTAGCTGATTTGCCTTTTGGAAACCTGTAAAACAGATCTGTTTATCTTATTAATCAGAAGTGCTGCTTAAGTGCTACTGGGGGAGAGGGGTTGGTCTTTGGGTTTTGTTATGGAATAATCTTGGTGTCCAGCCAGATGCACTACCCTAACCTCATATCTGAGAATTGCCTATTTAGACAGACCCCTTTGAGATGTTTTCACTTTTTCCAAGAAGTTGAACTTGACTTTGATTAATAAAAATGCTCAAAATATGAACAAGATCATCCCATTCTAAGATACTACTTTGAGCAATTTGCACTGGCAGTTCCCTGTGAATATACAACTGCCTGAAGAACAAACTTTCTAGTCACAGCTGTGCCTGTAAGTGGCATGCCTATCAGGCTCCGCTTCAAGCAGATATATTCAGTATAAGTATTCCTGAGGAAACCACTAGCTTTGAACTATTTGCGGTAATCTATGTTTGAACTTTATTTGTAGAGACTTGGTCCCTTTTTTGATGACAATGGTCATTTGCTCTCATCTGGCTGGAAACAAAGTCCAGCAGTCTTCCATCTAGCACAGCTTCAAATGATGAGCTAAAGAATAAGCAGGGGAAGCTCCCAAGCTCATTCCTTAGCAAATAAATGTTTTAAAGTATGGGTCCAAGCACACAAACTTTCAGACTTGCCAAGAAAAAAATCCTTGAATCTGCTGTTTACTGCCGTAATAGCTGCAGCACACTTTGCATTTTAACTCACGTGTGCTGCTGCTGTTGAGTGCTTTGAGGTCTTCTGACTTACAGAAGGAAATCAGAGAGACTAATTTTGATAAAATCTCTCACCTCACTTGATACATACCTAGTGAAGAATACTTGTGATAATGACCGCAGTGTGAAATCACGAGGCACACCAGCTATGTTGCAGTATTACTTGCTGATTTGCTTCTGGGTCTTGTGAGCTAAGCTCATTGCAAAATGTCCTGCTGTGCCTGTGCTGGGTGCTGTACCTGCGCTGTCAGCTGCCCATGCTGGACAGAAGAGCATGGCTTGATCCATGTGTCTTTGTGATTAGCTGGTCAAGGGCAGCCTTTAGGAACAGCCACAGGACTTTCTCAGGCAGACAGCAGTTCTTCAGTTTCACTAAGCCATTGCAAATAGGCACAAATCTTGCCTAATCTACTTCAGATAAGACTTTTTAGTCCTTGTTCTGTACAGCTGTAGTGTTGCTTCTCTGAGCATGACTCTAGGCACAGCTCTAGGTGTCAAAAAAGCTGTAATTTTAGCTTTAAGTACTGAGTTTTTTTCACTGGGTTAGGCTGTTCAGCACAGACATGCCCTTAGTCTTCTGTAGTAAGTGTCATTCGTCTCTGTTCAGTTTCACATCATGGCTCTAGAAAAGCTGCAGAAATCAGATTTGTTAGTACTGAGGAAGCTGCAGCAGTGGAAAGTCACTTCGTGTTTTATCTGTTAGCATTTTTTGAAGAAATATCAAAACCAGTTTTTGCAACATATTCTGTTACCATCACTTTCTAGCTGCTTATGACTCTAGGAAGTAGAAGCTGTTACCAGCCTTTTTCTTTTCTGTCATTTTTTCTTTTTTTTTTTAACCAAAGGATCACCTTATTTTCAGGAAATAACTTAGTTCTCAAACACATGATTTTACACTTATTTATTTCATGGTGCTTATATTACCTCAGACTTTACTAAATTCTTCCTATTAAAAATCTAGCCCATTGATATTGCTGTCAACTTTGTCCCAGTTTCAAATATACGTTCAAATTTCATTAGTTTATACTTATTTTTTGTACTGTCATTAATGAAAATATTAAATAAGGTGCTGTTCCAAAACATCATTTGTAATTTCTTTTAAGCCTAATGTATTTCCCTTTTCCGTTCAATTACTATTCCTATAATAATCCTTGTCTTGGCTTAATAAATTTTTTATATGTTGCAGTCACAGATGCTTTGCTGTAAAGCCTTACATTCTAAGTAGATACATTTTAGCAGCTCTCACTGGAAAGGTATGTGAATCCTGTGCAGCTGTTATGTCTGCATCAAAGGACATATAAGCTACAGCCAGCCCAGCTGCCTTTGGGTTGTTTGCAGTGTATAGTGACACGTGCTTCTGTCTTTTGGGGCAATTATTAAACGCTTATATAAACTGTGCTAGCTCAGCTTTCACATGAATATATTGATTTGGCTTTTTTTTTTCCTTAATGTGACCATCCTTACTTACTAATTACCTAAAATGGTTCCTGAGTACCAGCTTGACAGGAGGAAATGTACACTTCATACACTGACCTTTTGGAAATCTTGCCATGACTATTAAAAAAGGCAGGTATTAGCAACTTCATTTTCTCAGAATAGCATCTAAACAAAAAATACGGCATTAAGAGGCTACGAATCCAATTAGACCAATCTAAGAGAGTTCTGGGAAAAAAAAAAAAAAGAAAAAAAAAAAGGTGAATCTCGTTCCTGCTTTGAGCTATTTAATGTCAGCATGACTCAAGTTCTCCCACTGCTGCATTGAAGGAAAAGCTACTTTTACTGAGGAAGCTCATTTTACTGATCCTAATGGCAAAAGCTGTGCCCTTTCTTACACCATTCTCTAAGCTTGGACTCTATTAATGGACAGTATAAAGAAAAAGATTTTACTCTCACTCTTTTCTCAGTTCCACACAAAGAGAAGTTCTAAGACTTATCCTTTCTTTAAAAGTGGTCTTATATTAAAAGCGACCATCCTTCATGACAAGAAGAGAGTTACCTTTCTCTCGTCCTCTGTCCCCAGATTCCCTCTCATGAACAACTGCTCTTGATCTGCAGGATGGCTGTTTTCACGGGGCTCTCCACCCACAATTTGTGAAATACTCATTTCACAGTGAACGCTGTTTCTTTCAGGTACCTTAGCCAGTCCCTGGGCTCATCAGAGGAATTTGCCCACACATCAGAGCTGCTCAGGGAATGTGCAGTTTGATGACCACAACAGCCCATATTCAAACTCAATCAACAGTAGCCAAAATGTCTGAGAATTATACTGCATGGTGTACTATGCATCTGTGACCCAAGAATCTGATTTTAAATGAAAGATACTAAAGATGGGGTTACTAACTTTCAGTATTTATCAAATTTTTATTTTATTTTACTTTTTCAGATGTCAGAATTTAAAATAACTAAGGTTATGTTAACACTGATAAAGAAGATACATAAACCTAGTCCACCTGCAATGATTAGAACTGTTCGATGCAAGAAAAAGAGAGAGCTTATCAGGGATCCCATTGCAGCCTCCTGATTCCATGATTTGATCTGCACTGGAATTGATAGCAATACGTAGCCACCCACCACAGGTCAGCCGGCCTCCTGGGAAGCCTCATCTTCCCAGTTAAGATTATAGAGCCTTAAACTTCCCGAGCAGCACATGAAGAGCAGGGAATCTAGCCCTATATTTTTCAATATATCTGTGTATCATGATCCATTGATCAAATGCCTAAAAGCAGGATTGTTTCAACGAGCTCTAATATTAGAAAGCACTCCGTGCTTGCTCTCTGATGAAAGACCCTCCTGTGCAATTAGCGCATTTGAGCAGGTGTGATGCCTTTGTCTCTGGAAATATGTTGACTATGAAAAAATTCATATATGGAACAGTTTTAATTATTTTGAAATTATGGTGAAGAGAAAGAGAAACCTTTTTTCACAAACCTAGTGTGAAGATCACTTTTGTCCCTTTAGCTCTCAACCTTCCTGTTGCAGCTCCAGTTTAGGGCAGCTCTTTTACTTCTAATTTTACTCAACTGCTAATGAAATAAAATGTCAGTTACTAGTAGAAATCTGTACCTTTGCCACTTTTCACTGTGATACTCCTTTTTTCATTGGTAATATAGGAGATTTAATGATAGAATACTAAATATCACCCCATTCCCTTTTTTATTTTATACAGGCATTTTTAAATAGTAATATTTTTGCAACACTGGCCTTCTTTTTCAAAGCTGGTAGTCACTCCTTGGCTTTACCAAGAGCAGCACGTACACATTTATTAACACTATTCCATAAGCAAATGATTCTGTATAACTCAACCCACTTAGTCATATACAGTAGCAGCTGTATTATACACAGCAGAAAAGTTCATGGCAAATGTTCAGCTGAGGAGGAAAATTCCCTTGAGAAGTCAAGTAGGTGTTTCTCTTTGGTCTTTGCTGTACTGGAACACTGAACTACAACAGAGAGCAAAGGGAAGGCTTTTTAAAATCATGATTCAAAACAGAAAAAGAGCATCCTGTCTCTTCTATTAGTCAACTTTTAATAGTTTCACCAAAACCTATGACTATTCTTAACATAATCTTGTACTTACAAAGGTACATAATGTAATTTCAGTGTAGTCCAAACAATGTTCCTTTCCACAGCTGTCATTACCATGAACTTTCTCTATTTTTTTTTGTTTGTTTTCTGGTCACAGCATAATCTCAGTAACCTTCCTTTAACAGAAATACATAATAGGCAATGGTCCAAGCAGTCTTGTACTCTGAGGTTATCAGAATGCCTTGAGGAAGATTTTCTAACCTTTGTACACTAGACACTGTATTTCTTTTTATTATTTTTTGCTATTCAAGATTGCCCATATCAGTAAGCATTAGGCTATGAAACTGAAGTGAAAATGATTTCAGCTCATTTGTTCTTGTGCATTCTGAGTTGCTATCAAACCTTTTGTTCAGTTCTAGATTTCCTCCCACTATATTTCTCAGTGGTACTCTAAGTTCACAGTCATACAACAGCTATAGCAAATATTCTAGCCTCTAGTTCACCACTGGGTTTCCTTCTGTACATAAGAAGGACAGTAAGCAGGACAGCAGTGTTTCCCAGACAGAACACAGAGAGGTTGAGCTTGACCCAAAAGCATTATGTCTTCAGCATAAAGCAGCCAAAGCAAGAGACATGCTGGAGAAAAAATGGAGGGGAACACATGTGGCTTCTTGACTTGTTTGCTGTGCTGTGATCCCTCTCTCCACCACAGCAACAGGATGGAAAGTGCAAGCATCTGCACTTTGCACTTTGTGAAACCAAATCCTCCCTTGTATATGACACAAGAAAGCATGGTTTAAGAACATTAGTAGAGCTGCAAAGTCACTCAAAGTCAGAAGGTATCAAAGTGAAGATGTGCACAGCTTAACCATCACCTTTGATTAGGTGTTGAATGTCATGGTATCTTTAATTACATTAAGACAAGTTACTTATTCCATGCAAACTGTTCCCTACTTAGTGCTCAGTCTGTATCTGTTCTGTGGGTGATTCAAACCGCTTGCTGTCAACGACACAGCAAGTATTCAGTGCTTTTTCTCCACTTGTTCAACATACAGCTCTACACTTCATCTGCTACATGCTATTCACACCCAGTGCTGAGGACAAAACAGGCAGCTTCCTCAATGGCGTTACTACAGCACTATTCACTGCAGTTCCAGCATTTCACAGTGATTCATGTATCTTCCCACCCCCCTGTAGGTTTACTTATCACCATTTTACAAATGTACAGTGAGACTAAGTTAAAAAAATTCTATGAATTTTGGAACCTAGGTAAGAGATGTCACATTGTCACCTCAAAGCATCCATCTCCAGCTTCAGTTGTGGGTGCTTAGCATTTGAATCAGACTTCATATTCCCAAGTTAGAAAGCAATGGACACGTAACCAGAGCTCTCCAGCAGCTTTAATCAACTACAGGCCTATTCTTTCAGAATGACAAAGTGCAGTAATCTCATTCATCCTTCAATTTAACACAAGAGGAGCAGATATCTCAGGGGATTAGTTATTGGTTGTAAAATCCATTCACCAAGTAGCAAATCTAACAGATTAGCGAAGATGGATAAAAATAGAATTTTTAAACTGTTTTTGAACTTTCTCCCATTAAAAGCACCTAATTAATTTTAAAATGTGGCTCCCTATTGGCATTTCACGTCAATTTTGATCAATGGCAACCAAATCTAATTAGTCACTGCACACCTAAGGGTTTCAACCTGGTTTTTGAAGAACGAGAACCCATTTGCAAAAAAACCATTTACTAATATCATTTAGTCTGGATACACCATCTTGGTATGCTTAGACAGTAAGTTTTCCAGCTGTGCTGAGAACTCCAAACACCCATGAAAATCAGCAGGAATTCAGATGCTTTTGATTTTGAAATCTGTCTCCAGTGACTTTAAGATAGGGAAATCACAGTTCAGCCTCTATGCTGATTTGAGATGATGATGGGCATTTGCAGGAGACCAAGCCTTTCTCAGTTAAAAGGGGCAGCTCTAGTGAACAGCAGTGACCTGTGCTTCTTCTCAAAGAGGCCATCCCTCTCCCAGTGAGGCCCAAATTGTCTTTCATAGACTGACACTAGATATAAAGATGTCAGGAATGGCCTCAGAGTTCAGATTCACCAGTTACATCAGTATCCCCATCTTGAGACAGCAGAAGTTTATTGTGCTCAGGTTCTGAATATCCATATGTTGCTACTCACAGACTGCTTCATGTACCTTTTCCTTCTCTTCAGCCAGTTTTATATCAAACAGCTTCAGCAAGTTTCAGCATGCTGTTAAATGTAGGTGTCATCATAAGTGGTATTTGAACAAGTCAGCTAGAATTTTAAATGAATTTCAAATGAATTTGGGTTCAATCCAGACCTGCACATGCCTACATTTACAGAAACTGCTCTCTCCAGCACCCCTACCAATCCAGTGGAAAAGATTATGGAAATTTTCCTCACCAGCTGAAACCACTATGCATGATGAAGGGGCTGGTCTGCTACCAAGGGCTCCTGCAGTCTTAGAAGTCAGCTCAAAACAGGCTGCCCTCAGCACTCATATATACAGATGTTTAGGTCTTCAGTTAATGTAAGTCACATGTAAAATTTTCAGTTAATGCAAGTCACATTTCCCGCTATTCTCACAGGTAATTTTCTCTAGCTGCATTTCATCTTTTAGCCTCTGAACACTCCATTTTAGGCTTCTCTCCAACTGTTCTTTCCAGCAACACATAAAACCCATTATAATTCAGTTACAGCATAGGGAATAAAAGACCAGCTCACAGCTTACATGTCATAACTAAAATCAACCTACTTTTTTCTTTTCCTTTTTTTCGAAACTCTATCAGTCACACATTTGCCTGGTTCTCAAGGTTTTTTTCTTCTGGCTCAGTGTTGAACTCCTCAGTGATGCAGTAATATCTAAAGTAAAACTTTTAGCATGCTCTAGAGTAAAAGACATCTGATACAACTTTGGAAATAAGAAGAAAAGCTTTAAAATAACTCAAATCAACAGTACATTAAAACATTACACATAGAGAAAACTGAATTGCTGTGATACCCATAAAATGTATCCTACCACAGTCTTCCATGAAGCAATCTGACATCTTTTAAACCCTGCAAATATTTATTTTCATGCTAAGCTGTATTCAGCATGAATTCTTTTAAAAATCTTAAAGGCTGTGCTTGTTTTTTAGATATGAAATAACTAATACTGAAGATCAGTAATTTTTCTATTGAATGCCAAAATCCTTTCAAGCACATTTAGTTACACTCTGAAATGTTCAATAATTGAGAAAGAAAGAACACAACTACTGCTGATATGACCTGGGGCTACACCTTTTTACACCACTTGAAAATTTCTCCCTTCAGGAACTTTCTATTTATTTAATAAACTTTGTCTCTGAATGTAGAATACAACCACCGAATCTAAATTTAAGTGAGAATTTGTACACTATGATGAGAGTTATGATTTTAGCTCTCGGTAATCTAGGCTTCTGTGTACTCCTCAACATCTAAACACTCATAGTGTCTCAGGCACTCGTAGCTTTTTAAATATATCGCTTATCACTACTGCAGGATAAAGCCTTTCATTCCTAACTGCTTTAAAATATAAACTATTTTAATTCTATCTTTTAAAAAAAGTGACATGGAATAAGCGATATGTCTTCTCTTTGTGAAAGAGTCAAATATACAGAACTATATAACCATGAACATACTTTTTCAACATATGTATGTAAAAGAAACTACTTGTAAGTGCATAGTGCAAAATTTGTTAATTTTTTGGATAGTTTTTAATCTCAGAAGGTATTAATGACTTTACAATACAGTTGCAATAAACAGCCCCCAGACCCTAATTTTAAAAGAAATCTTGTCGCTTTAAGCTTTCCATCAACAATAGTGAATAAATATAATCAAAATAATCCCGGATATGAAAATGTGAGCAGTTCTGCAGTCACTGTTTGAAGAGTGTCTCTGTCATCCTGATGACAGAGACATCCTGATGATCAGATCATCCTGAAGAGGGTCCAAGTGCTTGTCAGCCTCCTCAGAGTTGATGGCTCACATCAACAACATTAAAGTGGCAAGCAGTATTGCTCCTCCTGTAACCATGCTACCCCAAGGTGTGGCTCTATAGATGGTTTTTCTAGCCTTATGTTTCGCAGCCTTCTGAAAGAAGTCTTCAAATCACAAGCAAGGTGCAGGAGGATTACTGCTTCTCAACCAGCTCTTTCTGCCCTCAGAAAAGCATGGTGGAGGTTATATGTGCAGTCTTGAGCCTCAAAAAGACTCCCTTTGTGTCTGTATATACATTTGCAGGCTTTGAATATTTTACCTATGTCCTCTAGAGCCAGAAAATGTAAATAATAAAATAATCTAAATTCTGTCTTGTCTGGGCACAGATACAGCACAAACCTTTCTCTTTTTCACCTCTTTCACCCCTGCCCCCCCACCCCTCCACCCCGAATACAGCTTAAAGCACTGCCAAGATATCTAGGTTACTGAATCTTGAACTGCCTGATAGATATTGTTCCCTATGGATTTTGGACCCATTAACAGGACAAATGATCTGCAATTAATGTGCTCAGAAGCCTTGATTTGGGAATGGGGGGCGGGGGATGAGAGGAAGAAAGAAAATGAAGAAGGCAATTTTAATGCTTTTTTTTTTTTAAGGGTGTGTTTGCCTACGCAGGTAGGCTGCATTTAGCATAGCTAGAACTGACCTTTTGTTCAGGCTCTTCTTTATACTTGGATAAACTGACAAATAGCTCTGTGATCCTTAGACAAAAGTGCAGTTGTATCCTGTACAAATATACATTTTCTACAGTCATGCAGGTGTACTCATGCTTGTGTATATAATTCCCATTTGAAATTAAAAAACAGACCTGCAGAGGCTTATAAACATAACTTCAGTAACTACATACAGTGTAAAACTCTCTTGCTACCTTTGTGGTTTATAGTCCTTACACTTAGCCTTCAACTATCACGTTATTTTAATCCTGTTTATATCATTTAACCCATATCACTTAATTACTTATAAGCATTTAACTATTAAAGAGTATTTTCCCTTGTTTATTTTTGTGTCTAAATTATTCCCTGGCGATGTTCTACTTTAAATGAATCCTGTGTGTTACCCTCACCCAATTTCTGATTCATGTAATTTTGGCACCTTTTCTTCTTACATCTCTAAAAATTCTATCATAAGCTCAATTCCCATTTTATTAATTCATTACTTCTACTATGTCATTTTAAACAGTATTCAACAAAATAAATAAATCCTATACTCATCTTCTTCCTCCTTCCATGCTAAACTACTTCTGCCAACTAATGTCTTTTCTAGCAGGGATGTTTGCTTTTAATGTAACATTGAATGGCCCAGTGAAATTGAGAAAGGCTGACCTTATTGTCCAATAGTTAGATTATGTCTTTGAATCAACTAGAGCAGAAATTCGAGTCTCTAAAGTCTCAGGCCATGCAGCTGTCCTGGCTACTGAGCAATTAGCCATTCTGGGATCATTTCTAGGTCTTTCTGGAACTTTTTCTGGCCTTTACTGATGGATTTTTGATGAAAACATATATGTTTCTCATGAAAAACCTTAGACAACACAGCATTTTTGAACACAAAGTGTGTCCTTGACAAACTGTTCAACTGCGGTTACCATGGATAAGGATATAAATCTTTCATAGGTATAAAATCATATAGATTATCCAGCCCTTCTTTCACTTTGCCTGGTGTGTTTTTCACACCTACAAGGGTATCATAAAAAGCCTCAGCTCCAGCAATTAAGGACATGCTAAACTTCAACATGTTATTCTCTGTGCTGAAATTTTCACATCTATCGTTTCCAGTTTCATTCATATATCCTCACATTCACCTCCACACACATTAGCAATAGTGAGATGATACTCTACCCTCTCAGCCACCATTCAGTATCTTTACTAATTTAGAATCCCTTACCAAAACAGTTTAAATATTCCCTTATAGAAATAATTTCTGATACCCTCTTCTATTCCTTTTTCAAAACTGTCAAGTTTCAAAACTGTCGAATCTTACAACATTCCTGGCTTCAAGAATAGAGTAATATTTCCGGTCTTTCTGGTAATTTCCACAAATTACTTACACTCTTTAGAATTTCTTTTTCCACAGTTCCGAAACTTATTGAAAACATTACAATAAAACTCCTAATCAAAACAGTCTCACAGGGTTGGTAGACCTAAACGTGGATGCTTAATTTATTATGCAACTGTTTAAAACCTTGGCACAGAGAAATGTCTTCAGAAAATGACTGTGAACCAGCAAAGTAACCTGCATGTGTCATAACATGTTATTTACACTGTCTTACTGTTATTCACCTAATTTACACACAGACTCCAGTCTCACAGTTTTTACATGTCATTAACAAAATTCATTATACCTAATATCACTGATTTCAATCATTTCAATCTATCTGTTCCTGGGGCTTTAAGACAGATCTATCTTTGCTAGCTACAGCCTACTATAAAACTGTAAAATACAGCCAGGTAGAAAATGCTTTTCACTTTCCAGTCCTGAGAATTGCTATTTGAGTTATTTCCAAATAACCAATTCACCTACCAATTGACTGTCTACTCTTTCTGTAACACCTTACTCCTATCTTTACTAACCTTGTGTACTCAAGGATTTCTTCCTGCCTTCGATGAAGCCCTTTCTCTCTTGAGTTTTCACATTGCTTCACAAGCATTTGAACAAATGTCATTATTTTTCTAATCCTCTGCACAGAATGGCTATGAAAATTCTAATTTCCCTTTAAAATCTGCATAGTATTTGATCATAAATTCACAAGAGCTATGCAAATCATTCATTGCAGAGCTGCAATGACTTCCAGTAATATCACTGCTATTTTGACGAACAACCTGTTCTCTCACTGTGCCTGCCATTTGCTCCTCTTACCTTCAGTTGTTCTTCAGTTCTCTGCTAATTCAGATGACCTTTTTCCTTGTTCCTAATACTAGCTTTTAAAGCCAGATGGTTTGCATAACCCATGAGAATATACTAATTTATGTTTCAGCACTTTCATTTCTCATCTTGTCCTTTCCATAGGATGCTTTTCCCTCCTTTTTCGTTTCTCCCCTTTCAGTGCTCAGATTTCCTTCAGAGCCGTCAAAATTGATTTTCCTGAGGTAATGGGACATTTTGGGTTAGTGAAACCACTCCCCTGCAAGATGTATGTAACCATTTAACAGACCTCAAGGGCAGAAATGCTTGAAAAGACCATCCAATGCTTTTGCAAACCCTGAGCCAGTGAACACTATCCAGTACCAATATATATCTTTGAAATTTCTGTTTTCTGAATCAAATATTGCCCTTTTTTCCATGTAAGTCACCAATCTTAACCACAAGGAAAAGAAGTGACTTTGCACCAGTTCTAGAAGCCATGTCTCCTTTTCCCTATGCAAAGGTTCACACTTTTCCCACAGAGCAAAACTCAGACAGTAAGAGAAGTCTGGACCTCTCTGCCAGGGCATAAGTGAGCTGCAAGTGCTCCATGGACCTCCCCAGGAGCTCACACGCAGGTCATCTGCCTGGAGGCCAGAGCAAAGCTCCAGCCTGGGCCCCCAAGCCTGGCTGATCACTCCATGAAAGGTCCCAGCTGGTCCCAGTGTGGCAGCTCATCTCTCTGTGTCCTTCCTGTTGTGGATGTGTTGGTGTTGTATTCTCTGCCACTTTTGAGGTAAGCAAGGAAGAACAGCTGTGATGCCCAGAGAAGCTGCAGCTGCCCCATCCCTGGGGGTGTTCAAGGCCAGGCTGTAAGGGGCTTGGAGGAACCTGCTCTAGTAGAAAGTGTCCCTGCCCATGGCAGGGGGCTGGAACCACATGATCTTTATGCTTTCTTCCAACACAAACCATCCCCTGATTCTCTGATTCTATGATTCCATGGCTAGCTTATCCCACGGGCTTTTGGTTTTTAGTTTCCTGGTCTATGGCAAAGCCACTTCAAGTATTACGATTTTTACTCCTTTGTCCTGGTTTCAGTCAAACCATGACACCCTTTTAAAAACCCTGTGAATCTCTCATGACTGTATCTGGTTAAAGCCAGGGATGATGCCTGTCAGGGGGTACAGTTAGAACTGTTTACTTCAAGAATGAAGAAGCCTGGGAGAATCTGAAACTTCACAAAGGAATAAAGCAGATGTTGGGGTGATGAAGGGAGCTCAGAGCAGCCAGCACTCGCCGTGGCACATTGCTGGCTGTCCCAGTCAAAAATGCATCCCCTGACAGCAGGCATGGCAGCTGCCCTGTTTCACCTCGGTGATTGTGACTGCGGCCTTAAAGGCTAAATATTATTACACCGAGCTTGTGAAAAAATGAGAGCCTGTGAACAAGGAAGGAGTCAATGGGTTTGTGCCAGACTTCTGCTCCTTCCTGGCAGCTCAGGCCGAGCACTCCCACTGATGCAGTGTATCGGAGACAGGAGGTAGAGGATAAATGTCACCCACGCAGACATCTCCCAGGCAAGTGCACACCTCAGCTGTGGGAGCTGTTTACCTGAGGGCGCATGAAATCCTTCACCATGGCGAGTAATTTTCTGTGGGAATACCAGTGGTAAACAAGCCACTCTGAGGAGGCCGTTCGGAGAATCCATCCAGCTAGCGCTGGATTTTCCAGGGTAAAACTTTGACAGGGGTTGGTTTTGCATACAGGTGCGCGGAACAGGCGCATTTAGTAACTCCCGCCGCACTCTCAGCCATCTTTATGGAGGATTCAAGCACACAGCTTTACTGCCGGGAGCGACCCCCGCCGCCCCTCGCCCGGCGGCGCACGATACAGCCCGCAGGCTCACGGCCCGCCTGAGGCGGAGCCCCCTTCAGGGCCGGCGGCAGCTTTCGGGGCCGGGGACGTCCCCTGCCCTCGCTCTGCCCGAGGGGGAGGGGGCGCTACCCCGCGATCCCGGCAGCGAGGGCAGAGCCCTCGCTGCGGCCGGGCGGGGGGAACCGGGGTGCGGGGAGGCGGTGCCGCGGAGGGGGAGCTCGTTGCCCCCCCCCCCCTCCGTGCCTGCCAGGCGGGCCGGGCCGGGCCGGGCCGGGGCGGGGCCGGCTCGGGGGCGGGCAGGCGGCGCTGGTCGCTGTCCTGGGTGTTGAATCTGCTGCGGCTGCTGCTCGCCCGAGTCAGTGAGCGGCTGCGGAAGGCAAAGGGCGGGCGGGCGGCATGGAGTGAGGGCTGGCGGCGGCGGGCAGGGGAG
This sequence comes from Psittacus erithacus, assembly GCA_009867235.2. Lineage (NCBI taxonomy): Eukaryota > Metazoa > Chordata > Aves > Psittaciformes > Psittacidae > Psittacus > Psittacus erithacus. The sequence continues at coordinate 11,462 of WYDI02034025.1, read as the reverse complement.
CGGGACAGCCGCCTGCGATGGGCCAGGCATGATGGGGGCGCTCGGCTCCGTCCTCCCTCTGCTGCTGCCGCCGCTGCTGCTGCAGGTCTTCGCCGCCGCCCCGCGCACCCAACTGCCCTCCGCCGGAGCCGCCGCCGGGGCGCGGATCGGTGAGTGGGGCGAGAGGCGGGAGGCGTGGGGCTGACAGGGAGCGGGGCCGCGCCGACCCCTCCCTCTCCGCTGCTGCCCGAGAGCTTCCTCAGAGGCAGCTCGTCAGGCCCCCGGTGGCCGCGCCCGCACTGCTGCGGGCGAGGGGCCCCTCCTGCGGTTCTTCACGACCAGCTCCCTGTAAAGGACCCCGTTCTCCTGTCCCTGACAAACAGATCTCGCTGAGGGACCCCGTCCTCCGTCTCCTTATGGCGCGGCTGCCGCTTGAGGGTCCCTGTCCTCCGGCTCCTCGCTACCGGCTCCCGGCCCCTCACACCTCCTGGGTCCCTCCTATCCCTGCCGATCCCTGATCAGCCGGAGGCTGTCCCAGGGTCCAGCTGCCCCAGCGGGGTGTCCCGGCGGGATCTCTGGGACACCTCTGAGGAGCTGGTCGCACCCAGTGCCCTCACATGCTGAAAACTTCCACCGAGACAATCACGAGGACCTTAAAGTCGAGGTACACCGGTGGCGAGGCACCAAAAATGCTTCCAGCCTCACGTGTTTGACCCTCCTCCCAGTTTAGTAGATTCAGCCCGCGAAAGGGCTCTTAATAGTTCAAACCACAGGAAATCCCCAGGCCACAAACCCCCAGAAGCAGCCTAGCCTTCGGTGGTGTCCGCCCGTAAGTCGTTCTTCTGGAGGTAGAAGTCAGCACTGGCTTCCGGTTGAGGCTGTTTTGGAGGGGTCTACAAATACCCGGTGCTGTCCAGTGAAGACCATTAAGCAGCCTCGTTCTGTTGAGATATTCTCGTTCCAGCCCCTTCCTCCTTTAGGAGGTGCCATCTGCACTGAACATCCCCACCTGCTAAAATGGCCCGCGCCAACATGAAGAGAGCCTGAAACAAACTCTGTTTAAGATCAGTGCTATTCTCCTCTGCCTCTCTCTCTAGCATTCCTTTCCTTGCGCTGAGACACACATGGCTGTTTGCTCACCAGAATTATCTCCAGTGATATCTACTAATATAGTCAGTTTCATTTCACTTGCAGAATCTTTCCAAAATGCATTTTAAGCCCAGATCATTACTTGGAGTATTTTGTATTTTTTCCCATTTTAATTCCTACCTATAATGGTTATGGACATCAGGGAGTGAAAGCTAAACTAGCTGTCTCTAAGAAATCTTTTTCTAAGATAAAATATAAAATTAAGAAACAAAGGAAGCCTCCCACAGAAGTACCAATGCTGTCTTCCTCATGTATATTCTTTTTATTAAGAAGGAATTAAAATCAGCTGACCATGGTTTTAATGAGGCTTCAGTCAAGTGGCAATACAAATGAGCTATTAAATGCATGCTATAGTGAAGGTAGTGATGAAAGGTTTTAAGGAGAAACGGTGTGGACTGGATATATTCCTCTCTCCTGGTTGCTATAGATATAGACTGTTTCTCCTAATCTGCTGTGGAGAAGGCATGCATAAAAATATTGAAAGTCGTAGCTGTAATTTTTACCTTTAATAATGCAATAGGCTATAGGTCATGCTTTCAAAGTAGATAGATTTTAATTCTCTCTCTCTGACGTAAGCTGGGTCAGAAATATTTTTCAGCATGTTGTAGCTACAAAACAATGTTTGTGTGTTCGTTACTTCCCTGTAGCTTCCCTGGGCTTCTGCATCAGCAGGGGTGCCTGCCTGACAGTTAAGGCTTTCCCTGTGTGGAAGGGAATGGGGAAAGAGCAGGCTTGATTTCACATAGGGAATCCAGTAGTCTGGGAGGTATAATTCAGAGATATTTCAATAGCAGCTAAACAAGTTGAGCCTTTCTACTTCTTGCTGGGATAGGGAGCTGACTTATGTGTCATGGATGTCTATGAAAGGTGGGAAAAGATTTATTGTGTTTGACAATCTGCAAAAAAATGTTTGCATTGCTGGAAGTGAAACAGATTTAGCTGTCTCTTCGCTTAGTTCTTTTATTTCTTTTATTGACCAGTGTTTCAGATCTCATTAATCTTGAGTTCAAACTGTTTATTACAATAGATTCTTTCAATTTGAGGCTACAATTTCTAGCCATAACAATGCACAGAGCTGCAACTGTAATTTTACCAGGTATCTAAGGTTTGGGGTAATTTGTGGTTATAGGTGGATGATACTAATTTGGATTCTTATTATCCACAGTGCCATCTTCTTTAATTGAAAATTGAACACAGATGCATTATGAAACCTCTATAATATGTGCTGGAAACTGCCTTAAAAGCCATGTAATTATAGAAACAGTTTTTTTATTAATTTGTTTCTATTAAGTGTTTTGGAAAGTCTTCCTGAAAGCTGATGTAGAAGTTTATGACCTTTCCAATTTCATAGGGTGTTTTCATCCAATTTCATTCTTTTCCACATTTTTGGTCAACTTCTGTCTATGCTTTCCTATGTAGTAATCATCTGCAAACGGTGAACTGTTTATGTTATAATGTACTTACAAACTTGTTTAAGAAATTGGAAGTTTTAAAGTTACAGTTAAGACAAAAGATTTGGATTTGTGCTTCTGCCTATATAATTCATGAGGCTTTGAAGATTGTTTCTGTGGGAAGGTGTTTTTATAAGATGGTATTACCCACAAGAGCACATATTCTTCCATTTCCTGACATTTATAGTAACATTATAGAGGAAATAATAGTAGCAAATGAGGAAAAGTATAGCCCTTCCCCTTTCTCTAACTCTTGCCTAGGCTTAGCCTAAGAGAGAGATTCTTACTTTTTCGACAGAAAACAACCCAGCTGACTACATAGTAATGTTAATTATTCTGTGATGGAACACTGGAGCTGGGAATTTTATATGCTAAATAATTATTTGTTTATAATACACAGTCCTTTTGAGATTATGGAACTTCTTTTTAAGTGTTTTACAGGGTAATCATCTGTGAGCAACATATCCTGATCATGTTGCAAAATTCCACAGATTTAGGTTATTCTGCTCTGTAGTGATAGTTGTATGGACTTTTTTTTTCTTTCAATGAGGCATTTTCTTATCAGCAAATGATTAGTTTGGGGAAGCAGTTAAAATGTCCTTTAATAAGCACTAAGCAGTTACTTCAGTAAAAATTGGAGTTCTAACAGTTAAAGTACTTCCATGCAGTTATACAGCTTTTTAAGTAGACAGATCTTTTCAGAAAGTTGCAGTGCTATTTTATTTTCATATTAGAAAGGCCGGATAGAGAACTCGGGAACAGAGTAAACTGTGAACTTTCTAACAACATTGTTTCATTAGTCCCAAGCTACTGATACTTTACAGCAGAAGTTATTCTCAGATGTATTAGAAAAGAGTGTGTGTGCTGCAGTGCCTTCACTTTGACCTCTAATGTGTAAAATGATGCTTGTAACCTTCAGTGAATGCGGGTATAATTTTGCAATATAATTTGATCTTTTGTGCTGTGTGCAATCTTATTTTTCAGGCTGCATTTTCTTCTTAAATGAATACATTAATATGCTGTGGAAATTTCTGGAAACAGTTGTTTCATATGCTGTGTAAAAGTTCCTTCAGAGTTGCATTCAAATTATCATATGCAAAATCTTTTCAAGCCAAATGTCTGTGAATTTAGTTTTTAAATAACAAAAATACAAGTTGGCCACATTTCAACTTATAAACATGAAATATTCTTCTAAATTTATAGCTGTGGGCTCCTTACAAATACAGTGAGCAAGGGCCCTGTCTTACATTTCACAAGGATTTGAATGTAATGGATAGACGCTTTATAGCAAGACTTTTAAAAATGTTGCATGTTAATTGTAGGACTTTCACAAATTATGGTAAGCATGTTTAACAGCTGAAATATATTTTAGATATGGGTTAGGAGTTTGAAGTGCTTGATCAGAAGTAGGAAATTGCAAGAGTAAGGTCTTCACTTATCATTGGTGGAAAGCAGTTCTCTAGTGTGGATTCTTAACTTACAAGAGAATGAAATAAAGAGTAGAACAGATGAAAAAATACTTGGTTTTTAGCTTTTCAGTCTGTGCTTCAAATACAGGCCAAAGGAAGTACTGACAAAGAGCTTTTGCCTGTGGGTGTTTCGTGGGAAAGAGCAAAAAAGTGTATCTTGTTTTAGTTCTTGTTGGATGGATGTTACTATAACAAAATCAACATAACTGTTCTCAGCCATCATTGTAAACTATCTGGGAGATCTACGAGGACTGAATTTTTCTTCTTGCAGCATTTCTGAGCTCAGCTGAAGTTCACTCAAGTCAGTGTCAGCCTTCCCATTGACTTCAGCGGCATTTGGATCATAATGCTGGTTGAGGCTTGTAGCAGACAGGCTGAGAAAGTAGGGGAATTAAAGTGTTACCATCTGTTCAGTAGATAAAATTGCCCAACTTTCCAGTTACATTAATTTGGAACTTCTCATAAGCACTTGGATATTTTGGTATCATGTTGATTTGATGTAATTATTGACGATGGGGTGTGATTTGTGATATAATGCTAGCAAATAAAAATACCATCAAAATAATTTAATTAAGACTGTGCTGTGTGTTTGGAACATGAAGGATACAGTGTAGGAAGCTGCTTGCTTCACTTCATCGAAAGTATTTTTGTATATTCTAGAAATTTTTCTTGAGCAATCAGTTATGTTAGAAAGCAACTGGAAAGTAGCTTGATACAAAGGCATGTCTCTCCATTGTTAGTTCCATTGAATTAAATGTAAGAATATGCATTAATGTTTTTGCCTTCATGCCATGACTCTTCTACAGTATCTTTTTACGATCTATCTAACTTGGTTTTGTTGAAAATTTCAGATGGACAGGGAGGGAATTATTTCTCTGTCAGTAAAAGGAAGTCATTGCAGGGTGCTGCAAAGGTTGTTCACAGGAGATTGCTCTAGGGAGAAAGGTTTCTTTTAGTTTGGTTTACTGATTGAGAGAAAACAGACAAGTTTTTGGTAATATCAGCCCATTTCTGCTTTCTACCTGAGTTTACCCCAACATTTCTCTGCATTTGATGGGATGAAAAAGGACATTTCTGCTTGTCTTCCTTCTTTTTTTTTTTTTTTTTTTGCTACCAATGAAGAATACCAATCCCCAAAACTTCATCGTACCACACCATCATAGTAACATGCTATCTATCAGCCTACTGAGAGGAAATGGGGTTACTCACAGTTGCTAGATTCTGGAAAATTTGGGCAGGTCTGCTGAAATAGCAAAGGGTAGCTAATGTTGACACAGGAATGATAAATGGGCAGTTGCCTGTGTACTTCGTTACAGTGAACAGAAGCACTTATAAACATCAGTGTGGTGAGAAAAGAGCAACTGCAGGCCCTGAGGGGAGTGGAGCTCACTGATAAGCAGGGGGTTAAGGTCTCCTGCATTGATCAGATTTCCATTGGCTGGAGGGAGCATAAGAACACAAGCTTAGATGTAAGTGATTACCCTTGGTCATGTCTCCAAATCCATAAGACCACCTGTGGAAGCCAAAGGGCAGTATATATTCCAACTTCCTGAAAATTATATGTATTTTCAGCTCATTTACACTTATGCTGTAGCCAAAAAGTTAGATAAAATCTCTGAAATTATTCTTACAAAACCAGTATTTGTCTTGCTAAAATCTGTGTTGGTGTTTACAGACAGATTTAGCAGCACATTCAGTAAAGACTAGAGGAGATATTGATTTGGTTTTGGTGATAAAATTGGCAAATGAAGGAGTATCCAAACAGCAAAGTCCACTACTAGTCTATGTTAAAGACAGGATGCTGAGCTGGATGTGTATTTGGTTAGGCTCCATATGGTCATTATTAGTAAATCTAGGGAGGCAGTAAGTAATGTTGTTGCTGGTCAAACAGTTTTATGTTTGCAAATGAAGAATAAGGTGAAGATGCAGATAAAAAGGATGTTTGCAGGGAAACAGAAGAGATGCAGAAGAGTAGAGGCATGTTGGGAATGTGGATGCTTAAAAGAGGAAATGAGGAATGAAATGTTTAGAAGAAGTAAAATTATTGGAACTGGAGATCAGAGATCAGTGATTTACCTGTGTACAATCTGTGAAGATGTAAACTTAAAATTGGGTGGAGTTACTTTTTCTCATGGAAGAGACTGTCAAATGCAGCAGCAAACCTGAGATGTTCAGTGGGCCAGTGTGTGCCATGAGAAGATGGGGCAAGGTGGCAAGAAGGAAAAGGGATTCACAAAATAGAAATATTAATTCATTCATTTAGGCCAAAGCTGTGGTAAAAATGGAGTCAGGAAATGTGTATAGGTAATGAGAATCTTCTCTGGGAATAGAAAGGATTTATTTCTCTTAATATAAGGGGTCAGATTCATCTGACTAAATGTAATTATTTGAGCTAATCACTCTAGGCTGCTTTTAACCTATGTCTAGTTTATAAATTTCAATTAATTTTACCCAACTGTACATATCTAACATGGGTCAGATAAAAGTCTCCCTGAATGCAGCTATTGCTGTCCACTTAGTATTGTCTTAATACATTTCCCAGACTAGGGTGAGTATCTGACTGTAAATATCTATGGAGTAGGTACTGCACCTTAGCTATTCAAAAATCAGATGCTCAGGTTAAATCTGGGGAGAGTAAAGCATATTTGAAGAGTGATGAAGACTGTCTCTCCCAACTGAGGTGAGACTAATGTAGTAGCTTAAACTAAAGTTAGGTTGGTTGAGGGTCACCTACTACATTACTTCAAAACCACAAGCATGACTGAGATATATAGGTCTTGCAAGAAAAGCTGTTCAGGAAGGTCCTGTGAGTAGTCAGGCAGGTTTGTCACATGAGGAACTGTGACTGAAACAAGTGAGGTGGCTGAAGGATATTAGTAGTGCTGGCAAAAAATGTCTCTGAGAAAATCACCCTCTGATAATTGCAAACAAATGAAGGTGACCTCTGAATGAAACAGAGGAGAAGTGACTGTAATGGAATAAACAAGTGAAATTAAAAAGCAGATAAGTGAGCAGGGGGCCTGCAGATAAGCTAGGCAAATGGCAGGAGAGTCTGGTATTGGAGAGCCAAAGAAAGGAACCATGAAGACTTACTAGTTTTGGACAGTCAAGAGAAAGCATGAAGGGCATGGATGTTAATGTGCACATAGAATTATTGAATTTTCTTATGCTTGTTTTAGAGGCCTTACTTGTGAGGGGAGTGGAAGGGCTCTATTTTTATCTCAACCATTTCATGGTGCCAATACCGTATAGCATTCCCAATAACACTGTGTCATTCGGAACAGTTGTGCTCATCAAAAAATTTAGAAACTTTTTCTGAAAAGATTAGAGGGGTTTAACTTTATAGAATTTATTCCTTTTGGGAAGGAATTTCATGAGAAGTAAAGTAGCTTAGTAAATTACTGCATCTTACTGTGTTTTCTCCTATAGCTTCTTTTGGTGACACATACTTAAATACTGAACATGGTTTGTTGATGCACAGTCTCTCTGAATGGAGGGTTAGCGCTTAACGTTGCATACCTACTTTGCTTCAAACTAATACATTGATAAAACAAGCTATTTTAAGTTGTAAAAGCCAGTAACTAGAAGTTTTGTGGGAAGTACAGCTGGTTGTAGTGGGTGTAAGGTCTTTTCTTTCAGTTGCAGCTTAACAGCATGCAATGACAGTTACATAAGCTTGAAATCATAGCCAACAAGTACAAAGTAATGCGCAGAGATATATGTATCTCCCAAAATGTAATATACTTCCAGATGTTCTCATAGAAAACAGTGGAACTGAGACCAAACATGCACTACATGCTGTAATAAACTCACAAAGTTCAATAAAAACTAGGAAATACCTGGGTACAAAAATCCCCATATTTACATTCTCCTCCCACCCATTAGTATTTGATCTTTCAAGTCTGAACTTCAAGAAATTCTACAAAATGCCTTATGAAAGTCAACCTTGGATGATGAAAAACTGATAGATAATTTTTATTTCAGGCACACAGAAATCTTCTGCTCTTATTATTCTGCAGGAGATAATTATCTGTCTATCTGTTGCTGTCCTAAAAGGACTAAAGCTATTATAACTTCTCTCATTAATATTCTGCTCTGCACCAGGAGGGCTACCTTTTCTCTATAATTTTTTTTGATGGTTAATTCAATTCAGTTAGACTCAAAGCAGTTGTTTCAGACAACTGATGGCCATGCCTCATCTTCAGGCCTGAGGAAAAGTATGTGTGTTAAGGAATTGTCTGTGTTTTTTTCAACTATTATCAGGCTGCAGCTTTGCAGTACAGAATGTTTGGCAATAACAAACATTTATGGTATTCTTGCCAGTGAATGCTTGATCTTGTCTCTGTAAAGGGTATTGACTTGGCTGAAACACCAACAAATAAAAAGAAAGGAATCTCAATCACAGCCTTGCTCACAAGCAGTGAAACCAGTGCTGTTATTAGTGCTGGTATCCATGAAATGCAACAGGGAGATGTGTTTGGGGATAAGATTAGTTCATGCCACAATTGACCCTGAGCTCTCCGTGGCATGAAGCTTTGACTTGTGTCCTTATAAAAGATGGCCTCTTATTAACCTGGCCTCTCTTACAGAATTGCTTTATAATTTAGACATTAAATTCTGGTTGCTCTTCAGTGTTGAATTAAAAATATGGCATCGAAGATTATAACCTTTGATTAATGCAGATACATCACAACCAAAGAATGTGAATGTCTTCTGTTTTTTAAAGAATGTATGCATTATGCCGTATTTCTCTTGGCAAAATGATTTGTTATAATTTTAGTTTAGACTGTGGAATACTCTATATACTTGCTGTTTATATTCTGGCTTTAATATCTGATATGATAGATGTTAGCTATGAAATATCTTCAGTGAACTATTACTCATAAAATCTCCCTTCCTTTTCTAGATTGTAGCACAGCTCTGTATTCTCAGTATGTAGTCAGCGCAATGCCTTACTTACACTAGCAAAATATTATATCAAACTAATTCTGTGACCTGGTCTCACCTCATCCCACCTTCTCTGTTAAACAGTTTCTAACTTTCATGGTATCACCCTGTGGGTTATAACAACTCCTTCCATTTGTTGGAGCAGGCTGTAGTCACCAGTGACTATCCCACTTTTTACTTATGTCCTGAAAGAGCTAAAAATGGAGAGGAAAAGAGATATGTGGAATTTATACATCAGTCATGAATTTCTAGAAATACCTGGATATTAATGAATACAAGATCTCAAGGTAAATATTATCAGCATTTAGTTTGGTGAACATATCTTGGAGTTCGCGACACGGTTGACAGAGATACCCTCTCCCCGCAAAAATAAAGAAATTCTTTGGCAGAGGGTATTAATTTTTAATTTTTGCTTGATCTGTATTTAAGAAATGTCTGAGGGTTTTGGGGCTTTTTTAGCCTTGAAATCTGGGGTCAGATTTGGCAATTTTGCCTTTCCTCGATTATGAAGTGAAATTTCAGAGTTGTTAAACTATTCTTGTTAGTTCTACCTCTCTGGAGGTTTATTTTGGTTAACTATGTCAGCTTATAATTACAATTCACCAACATACATTACAAGCAGGGGATGATTTCCAAGGCCAAAGGGCAGCCATAAAAACTGCCTATTCAAAATAAACATCGCAATAATGAAAACAGAAATTTTCGAAGGAAAAAACAAAGTTAAGTGATTCTCTCTGGTGAATTTCCATCCTAAAAGCAGCAATCACTCACGCTTTTAGACAGTATAAAATTTATAGCACTATAATTAAATAGCATTTTAAAAGCAGATTGGGAAGATTGTTTTAGTACTATATGTATTTGGATGTATGCCTCCCAACAAGACATAGATCTACAGTTAAGAGCTTATTTTTTTTTCTTTACTCTCCATTTTGTTTTGTTTCTCTGAGTAACACCTGCTCTAATGAGTTTACAATCTAAAGTAAATAACTGGGAAGAGAGGAGGAAATGGACACACCACACAGGCTTGAGAATAAACAGCTGCCAAATGGCTTTTAGAAAGTAGAACACACAGCTTTTATGAAGGATCTGATTCAGCTTGAATGAAGGGGCTGATCACACCCAGTTGTCAAACTTTCTTAATTGAAGAATTACTTGAGAGAATTCTAGAACAATACTTTATCATCTTCAGATTATGGAACTATTTTCATGGTTTAGCAGATAGGGAAGAGCTCTGAAATGATCTGCTACCCAAGTGGTGGCGTGGCTAAGCAGGTTGGACAAGGGGCATGGCTGTGCTTCTTTCTCTTAACTTGCCGTTCATGCAAGAGAGACTAAATTAAACAGTGGTGCACATGAAGGGAGGATGAGCCTCACCTAAACCTCTGCACTAAGGTGACAAAATCTGAATTTGGGTGTGCGTATGTTTGGAAACCTAACACTTTTTTAACAGGGTGGGCTTCATGTCATTCGTTATCTTTCTTTTTGGCCATCCATTATCAGAATAACACCAACTTGCTTTTAGGTGAAAGTTCATCACTGCACAAGGAGACTCTGCTATCAATAAAAGTATATAAAATACAACCTTTCATTAATAGCTTCACCAGTTTTCCTGAAGTTGCATTTGTGTGTGGTGTAAATAAGAACAGTTGCAGGTTCAGTTCCTTCTGATGTCACTGATACTAGTCCAGAGCTCCTGGATTTGAGGTGGTTTAAGGCATCAAATATTTGAATAGGGCTTGCTTAGAGCTGGTTTCATAGAATATGTTTAGCTCTATTTAAGACAGAGTATTAGGAAATAAATATTTGATCTTTTTTTCCTATTCAATTTTCCATTATCTCTGTTGCAGTCTGGAAGAGAACTTTGCTCGGGCTTCTGTGTTTTCCTGCTATTTGATAAAGGTACTCTGCTTATCTCTTCTCAGTTGAGAGAATTATTCTTGCCAAAGGATGGAGTTTGGTGATTTATCATTTTGTAACCCCCACGCTGCAGAACATGGTGTAAGTGTTGGGTGTTTTACTTTACTTGCGGTTGTCACTTGCTGGAAAGCAGAGGGCCTAGTGTTCTGTAGTTTGCCAGCTGCACCAAAGTTGTTACTCCTTCATGTCGAACAACATTCATCTACAAATGAAAAGAAAGCAAGTATTCTACTGCATGCTGAGTTCAGTAAAACAACTATAATACAAAGAAATAGGTGCAGAAAAGTTCACGTAACATTCTTATACCTGTAATACTGTTTTTTTCTTCACCAGACTGCAAGATAAACCCAATTATCAAAATGTTTATTGACATTTCCTATAGACATATTATTTTTAGTCAGCTTTGTTCCTCCAAAATGGTTACTGACTTGAGGTTAGGAATCTATCTTTCTACTGTGGTTTCTGCTGAGTGAAGAATCATAGAATCATAGAACAGTTAGGGTTGGAAAGGACCTTAAGATCATCAAGTTCCAACCCCCCTGCCATGGGC
>WYDI02034024.1:0-14741 GCA_009867235.2 Psittacus erithacus | reverse complement strand
CCAACACATCTAGTTTAAAGCATCCTTGACCAGTCTGGCAAGCCTCCTACCAAAACTGCTCTTCCCCTTCTTTGTCACACCAGCTTCACCAGCCCCCAGTAGACCTGGCCTACTAAATTGAGTCCCATGCTCAAGATACCTGTACCCCTGGCTATAGCACCACCCTTCTAACCATTTATTAACCTGGCCAATCCTCCTAGCCTTTTTAAGGTCTTCCCTTGTATCCTGGAGAACTGATGAAAAGACAGTCTGAGCTCCAGAGTCCCTAACCACCTCTCCCAGGACTCTGTAGTCCTTCTTTATTCTCTCCAGGCTACTGCTGTCTATATCTCTAGCAATGTTAATGTTAATTAACATTAATGTTAATCACTAGGATGTTAATGGTTGTGTAAAGTATCTTGCTCAAAGCATCAGCTACCAACATTTCACTTGAAGACTGAAGATGAACTTGTCCCATAAGAGGTTTTCAGACTGTGCTATCCTTCTTAATCAGACCACTGTGAGTAATATACTTTCGGCAACTTCTAGCTGAAACACTAAGAAGTGCCCATGCAGAGGCAAGTTTACATTAGAGAGACTGCAAAGACAGTCTGCAAGCAGGTGATTCTCAGGAGTTTGGGTTTCATTTTAAGGAAAGGAAACAATAGCCATTTTGGTGCCTTCTCCTGAAGAATTTTTGAACAGAGGGGAAAGAACCTGCACAGACAGGAGATTTGAATCAGTTTACCCAGAACTTCCTGTTGTTTGTTGAGAAAGAAACTGCTGACATGAAATTAAAAGTTCATCAATGCCACTTAACACAAATGATCCGAATGGGATATGCATGCACATGTGTAGACATACACAAATTCCAGGAACTGTACTTTGCCAGCAGCTGGGATACTGCAAGAAACAGCTCATGGAAGAAAAGTATGTGTTGCAAACTCTTCACAATTCCATTACATGTCTTCTGACTTTATGTTCACTGAGAGCAATGATCTCTTTCCTTGGTTGTTTTGGGAGGAAGATGGCAATGACTTATTCCAAAATTAAGAGGACTCTAGTTAAGTCCTCTTAGCTAGATGTACAAGAGTACATCTTGCATGTACTCTGCAAGATGTGGGAAAGTAGTACTATGCCTAAAGGAGAAGCAAGGGCCAATGAAAAATGTACATGTTTCACCACTTCCAGTGAGCTTCTATGCAGTTCTCCTGGATCTCTTTGCATGAACTCTCTTACAGAGTCTTGACACTGATCTTGAGCAGCCTACTGATCTTGGCTATTTCTGCCTGTTGTGTAGGACAGGAGAACAGAGAAGAACCACCATTCTCCAAATCTGCCTTTAAAATTTTCTTCGCCCTTTTAAGTTTTGAAGAGAAAACCTTTGAAGTTAAAAAATCCAAGACAACAAATTTTAAACTTTTTTTTTGCAGTATTAGAAGAATACTGGAAGGATTCCAAGAAAGATCTTTGAGTTTCTCCTAAATGTCTATCTTAGATTCTAAAGAAAGATTTAGTCTGCCTTCAATTAAGAACATAAGAGCACCTACACAGAGCCAAACTAAAGGTCAATCTAGTGTACCATTTTGTTTCTAGCAACAGCCAGTAGCAGAAGCTAGAGAAGACTAAAGAACAGATCAAGCATATAGTGATACATTGCCAAAAAAATTCTTCCAAACTCCAACCAATTTGTGGCTTAGGAAATTCCTGAACTAGAGGTCACATGTTTCTACTTAATAGCCCTGGATACATATTTCTTCTATGAATTTATCCCTTTGAATCCAGGGACATTTTAGTATCCACAATACCCCACAAGCAGTGCCATGGTTTAACTTTGTGCTCTTTGATAAAGTATTCTTTCCCTATTTTTATTGAACCCGTCACCTGAGAGTTTTCTCTAATGTTTCCCAGTTCTTACACTCGTGATAAAGACAATGACAAGTTACTACTCTTCTTTGTGCTACTTAAAATTATATATTCTATCATCTATTTATCTCATGTATTTAATCTGTTTGGTTGTCATTGTTGCCCCTTTCTGTACCTTTTTCAGTGTTCTTATACCAGCTGCTATGAAAAGTATACATTGCCTCACTATGAAGCATACATGGACATGGAGTAGAATCACAAAACCACATTTCTCCTTTAAGAGAAATATAGGGTTATGACAATTGAGCTGTTATTTGCTTTTGTACTTAAAACAGGTATAACACTTGGAAACTCATTTTTACTGACTTTCCCTAGGAGATTCTAGCAGTACCTTTCAGAACAATGTTCTGAGATGAAAGCTTAATGAAAACAAACAGAATTTTTCCTAAACACACACAAGTACACTACAGAAAACAAATTCACATTACAGAATTGAAAAAATACATGTTACGATAAATAAGAAAAATAAATTTGCATTTCTTCTCTTTCTTCTTCACCTTCACAAAACAGAAACTTACACCGAATTATGATTAATATAGCTCCTTGTTAAGAAGGACAAAGTTACGATGGATTTAAACCTAAATCAAATAGTAGCTAGGGAAGGTGTAAAATCTTGTCACTACTGCTCAACTAACCTCAAATTACATTTTATGAAATGTTAAGGCATAGCCAAACACAACACAATCTGACTGGCTCTCTTAGGACCTCTCAATTATACCAGACAGAAACATAATGGAAAGAATAGAGTATAAGCCATTTAATTATCCTAACTGGCCTTCTCCAAAAATTGACAATTCTCAGTGACACTAGAAAAGAGATTTTAAAATATATTCTACTTGGTTTTTTCCACAGCAATATAGGCACTGATGGTGATCATCCAGCAACTCGGACACTGCTAACCTATAAAGACATGGAAGTTGTACCACCCATTATTATACTTGCATCATGCTTCAGAGAAGTCCAGTAAGGTGGACAACATGAATTCTGAGCATCATGCTACATTTTACTATTTAAAGTACGGATCAAAGAATGTTTTCCAAACTCAATAACTGATAATCTGGTTTACACTTCATATCATGCACTGTCCTTGCCCAGTACACCAGGCCCTGCTCTTCTCAATGCAAGGGGAAAAAAAATAATCCAGCAATAGTGCCTGAACAAGAATAATTTACTTTGTCCTTCTTTCCGAACAGTGTCCTCTGAAGAGACGCCTCTCTAATGCTGTATTTTAGAGAAAATTATTTCTTAATTATAGTTTTAATTCTTAGATCACAATTGGCTTTTGCTGCCAAGGATCTTATGATGCTACATTAAATCTTTATGGATAGAGAAAATGTTTTTCAATATACCTTGGCTGCATATTGCTCCAAAGCACTGATGGTATCTGGGTCAATGGCAGCATCTCCTGTATGAAGACCTGCCACCGTGCCATCAGCTTGAATGGCTAAAATGGTATCTGACTGTGGCATTTGCACTGCATGGTGAATGTAGGCAGTAGTTCCATCCTCCAGCTGGACTGCTTGTAATGCACTCTGGTCGTAACTGTCTGAGAAATAATATTACAAACTGTTATGGAAGAAAATGAATAGCAACATCTGCATGCTACACAAGAATACTGCTGCTTAGGAAATGTCTCCAAAAGTCCTATATATGTGTGAAATATATGACCACTATAGATGAGAAACAAACACTTAAAATATTACTATGAATAGTACCGATGAAACTTTTTTCAAGACAACACCTCCCATAGCTTTATTTCAGCATGCTTTTACAAAAGTACAAAACTAATTTTGTATCGGTCTACCTTTACTTACAAAGGAAACCAGGAAGACAAATATGCTTTTCATTTGTACCCACCCACAATAAAATGAAAATAATGTAACACATATTCTGATGTTAATGTATCAGATTTTAGAATTCACAGATCTGGTCATTTTAAACACATAATCATGCAAATATGCAAAAGAAACATCCAAAATACAGAATGTCTTTTAAGGAAGAAATTCTTTATTATATGCTCTCCTCCTAGTATTGCTGATTGTAGAATGTAATTCTTGCCACACGAGTTTAAATAGACTTAAAATATCTACTTTCTCTAGAGAAGGAGCACTAGTTCCAAGACTAGTTTAACCATTTCCTGCAGAAATCTGAGTTATTATCTAAAATAAAAACATTTGCATTCTTGACTGTCAGCTGCAATGTTTTCTGCTCTACTACCTAATGGCAAAATCATCAATAGTATGATCTTTAAAATGTAAGTCAATCTTTACATTCTTTAGCTTAAGAGGGATTGATTGATACTTACCTGCTTTTTCTTCTCATTTTCACATGCAATTATTGCTGAAGTCTGTTTAAGGGCTTACATTCTCTACTAACATGTTTAATTAGATTCTTAGTTTAATGAGATTCTGGGCTAAAAAAGGTGAAACACACCATGTTTGATTCTGTAACTGTTATATGAGGCTCAAATAAGGAACTGAACTGGTTCCATTTCAACAATTTGAAGATGTCACAAAGTAAAAGCAACAAGAAATCTTCATCAGGAATCACACTAAATGACATTATAGTCTACAAACAGTACCATATTTTATACTGCTGAAGTTCTGTTGAACTCTGAGGTAATAAATCACACTTTAAAAAAAGAATTACCTTTTGAGGTGTGATGAATAAATGCTGTAGTTCCATCCTCCAGCTGAACTGCTTGTCCATCTTCCAGACGCAAGCTGTCTCCTGTTTGGAAGAAAGAATTACAGTGCTTCAGCAACAGTTTGAAAAATTCATTAGTTGGAAAGATTAAACACTAAATACCTAGGATTACTAGGATCTCTTCGCACCTATTTCCATTAAAGTAAAAAACCCAAGCTATTATAATTACCACTAATTACTTAATATAAATATTTATCAGCAATACGCTATTCATAGAATCACAGAATGGTTTGGGCTGGAAAGGACCTTAAGATCATCAAGTCCCAACTCCCCTGCCACGGGCAGGGACACCTCATCCTAGACTATGTCACCCAAGGCTCTGTCCATCCTGGCCTTGACACTGCCAGGGATGGAACATTTACCACTAAATATATTTTAGAATATATTTCTTTTATTAACACACTTACTGCTTTTAGGCATGGATACATGTTGAACATAAGCAGCAGAACCATCTTCTAATTGAATAACTTGTCCATCCATTAATTTACCATCTGAAACACAATTAGGATTCTTAAAAAACATTCTCTGTGACCCATCACACTTTAAACACACAGCTGATACTTTCTGGATTAAAATATCAATAAAATAATCACCAAAAAAATAACGTTTGGTAAAGACTAAGTACGATATAATTATACACAGGTTTTAAAATTCTGGGGTAAATAACTGGAAAAGGCCCGATGTCCTATCTAGTAGGTAGAATGCTGATATTTTGATTTTAAGCGTAAAGATCATCTCTCACTTTTATTTGACTTATGCTCCACATTTGATACTGCATCTTACTAATAGCAGAAATAAATACTTATTTTATAGTATTACTGTAATACCTGTAATTCCCAGCTGGAACTGGAACTACATAAACATTTTGCCTGACTTCACAATCCAAAGAGGTTTATGACCCAAAGATGGTCAAAAAGGAAAATTGATTTGAATACCAATCAGCTTCTAGTAATTTCCCTACCTTTAGAATTGTGCTGTATGTAAGCAGTGGAGCCATCAGCAAGGGTAACTGCTTGCAAACTCACACCTTCCATGTTTTCTAAGTTGTCACCATCTAGCAAGGAAAAAAGTTAATATTCACTATTACCAGCATCAAACCCTAAATATCACAACCACCTCTAGAAATTACTGCATCCCCTTAAAGCATAATTATTTAAAAAATAATAATAGGAAATAGGTCTTACTTGCTTTCTATATTTTTTTGAACTTTAAACAAACAGTAGGGTCCTACATTCAAGATTTTGCTCTGTAAAAATGACAGCTACAGTGTTACATTCCTTAACTAAAAAACTTACAATGACACTGAATAAATAACTACAAAGCTGAGGTTCTAGGAGAAATAATAATTAGGCCATGTATGTCAACAGTGCAGTAACAATATATATACTCATACTAATAACTTCCTTTTGCACACTACTACCTGTCATTAATAACAAATCTAGGTAGAGTAAAACACAGATTTAAGAAAAAGTTTTTAATCATGTAAAATCATAATGAAGCTGTCAGAAAACACCAAGTTTAAACCAATCCTAGATCACCAATCTATTTCAAAACTCAACTTGTTTAATACATACTTAGGCATAAAAATAAGGTAAAATTATAATGAGAATAAAGTCAGATTCTGTATTTCCTATTTTGGCACATTTATATTCCTATTACCTTAAGATATCATTTCATTTCAGAATTAGTGAACTTAATCTCAGTTAACTAAAAATAATTTGTTATATTTTTCCTTTCGAATATACTATGTGGGTTTTAGAGTTTTATCTAAATTTTAAACAGGAAAAAATCCTCAAAATGTAGGAAGATTTTTTAACCTGGAGATTCACCTTGCACAGCTACAGCTTCTGTTAGACAAAGAGTCACATGCTGGGCCTCCATTCCTCCTCCAGAAAATTCAGTCATGCCCTGAGAGTCTCGATTTATCTGAGCTAATAACATTGTCTACCTAGAAAGGAAGTATTCACAAAACACAAACAGAAAATTTAAATACAGAACCAGAAGTAAAAGACAATCCAAGTTTAATTAGATGTTTAAACAGCTGCAACAAATATTTTATGCTACATTCCACATAAAGAAGATACAGTGAATGAGCAACTTACCTGAAAAACACTTCAGCAGGGAAAAAAAAAAGTGATCTGAAATAGGTTAATATTACTACCTCAATCAACTAAGCTGTTAAGAAATTCAGGTAGTAGTTACTAAACTGAAGTGCATCAACCACATTTAGATTTCAGTTAAATACAAATTATTCAACCAATGTATAAAGAATAATGGTGGTAATGATGGTATAAGTAATGATATCTTTTTTGTCCCCAGAATTAAAATAAAGCTGACGATTCACCCATGGCCATCCATGACAACAGCAGGGCTTTAACTAAATAAATTAAACATCTCCCTGGTTTCTCTAAGCCAGTAAGAAGCTTAGAATCTATCAAATACTGGGAAATACACTATTAGTAAGTCTGAGCAAATTATCCAATTACTTACCTAAACTTCCCAGGAAGGTTTCTAGGTTTAAAAAAAAAGTAATAAAACAGAAAGAAATCCTTCCTTGAAAATTATAATAAAGTATCTCATGACAGAATGTATTAATAGGGCAACCGAATTAGTGAGTGACCACATGCATTTCACAGAAGCAGATACAGCCAGCCCTTTGGATACCCAAATTTTTACCCACACGTGTTTCCATATGAGAGATTACAAAGCTTACTGAACCTGAAAGGCTATCACTAAATTTTGGTATTATTAGATTAAGAAGCTATAAAGGAAATAATGTAACACTGCATTATACTAACTCAGATGTTGGCTTACACCATGGGCAAGGAGGGGAGGAGAGGACACACACAACCAACACAGAAAACCCCCATAAAAAACAACAAAAATGCTGGCCCTTGAGCTAATGTAACATACACTTAGATGCAGGGAAGGGAAAGAAATCACATGGAATTGCAATCTAGGTTACACAGCATTAAGGGAACTTTCTCCCCACCGCAATCACTTGATAGTCAAGGCTTTTTCTATATGCCTTTCAACATGCCTTCTAAGATTAAAATCCTACATAATATCTGAAACATTAACTAAAATATAGACTTTCAATAAAAAATGGGAACCTTAAAGAACTCTAAGCATTAAAAAGAAGATACAGTTAAGACAGAAACCAAAATATAACTCAAAAGAGGTATGAGAGATCCAAGGAAAGATAGGAAATTCTTGTTTCCAGTAAGCTTTTGGTTATAAAAGACAAGAAGCTTTCATAGCAAATGAGGTCTCTAAAAAGAGATGTAACACAACAGAAAAAAAGCCAGAGCAGAGAACCCATCCAGACTAAATTTATACTGGATTTCTGAAGAAAAGTAAATAGCTACTTATTTTAAAGATACTGTAATCTAAGGGACAAGGAATTGTACAAGGACTTAAGAGATCCTGAGTGCAACCCATTCCTCTGCCATCTCCACATTAGTAGGTTTGGACAAGTAACTTCTTTCCCTATTACGCATTTATCCCCCCTATCTCAAAATAGGGACAAAATGCTTACTTAGAACGCACTTTACTCGTAAACCAAAAATCAGACAACATGCTGCCGCTACAGGATCAGCTTAAACAAGCACTGAAATGTCCCTACCCTCAGCACTCACACACTGTGCAGCAAATAAAATCAGAAAATGGATGCAGTTAAAAAAATAATCTAGCACCCACAAAAAAAAAAGTTTTATTCCAGAACCATTTGCAGGGACTGCTGCACTGGAGGTACTGCCAGGTTGTAGCTAGCAAGTTAAATTAAGTCACTACCATATCACCTGCTAGTAGTGCACAGAGGCTGTCTTCTTAACTGCTAACAGCGTTCTGTGTTGTCAGTGTCTTCCATTCAATTTTCAGGACACCTTATGGAAGTAGGGTGCAAAGCAGGTAGACCATTTCACACACTGAAGAAAGGCTACAATAACAGCAGGGACTGCATCTCAAAAGCCTTTCAGCTCAGGTCTACTTTAGAGTATTCCCTCTCATGTACAAAGTACCTTTCAAGAAGCCCCAAGCATTTTTAATATACCATCTACCTTTAAAATAGAATAATATCCTTCCTCCAGGGCTTATGCCTCTTCTCTCAACTTTGGGAAAGCAGAGAAGCAGCCAGTCAACAGAGATAACTGTGAAGTCCTGAAAGAGTCAGAGTACAGCCATTCACTTAAAGGGTCAATGGCTGTTTTGGAAGAAAAAAAATCTAATGCAAGATAAATTCAAGGGCCAAAGGAGCAAAAGTATCAATTTAAATGATTTTACGGTGTTTGTTATTGTAGCGTAGCTGATTAATCAAGAGTGAACTGCTGCTGAACACAGCAGAATGCTTTCATGTATTTCAGATGATCTGGACAACCATGTGCTGTGACTTACACAGACTGTTAACTGTTTTCTCCCGGTTCCAACACCCTTAAAATTATCCCTTCCAATATATCCTCTTTTCAGTCCTCTGTTCTTCCACTAGTTTCTTATCCCCAGCTCCATCCTTTCTCCTTGAAGCATCAGTTTCCTTCTTCAGCTAGTCTTATGGAACCAAATTTCCAGCACACCCCTCTTCTCATATACAATCCCATCTTTCTTGTCAAAATCATCTCCCATGTTTAAACCAACTCCTGCAACTAGCCCCCAAGTCTTGTCTTACTGGTAGTCTGCTCTACGTGTCCATCACACCATTGTCTATTACCTTCTTCCCTCTTTGTCTCAAGACAGTTCATGTTCAGACCCATCTTAGACATGCATCCCCTGTAATGGAGACTGTAGCACTCCCAAACAGCAAAACCACAGCTTTCACTCACTCTTTGGTGATGCAGCAGGTTTGCTCTGCCATTCTGCTGTGCAGGGATGAACACCCTCAGCCAAAAGTGGATGTGCTGCTACTTTCTGCCTCTTTTTTTCCTCCCCACTGGAGAAGAAAGGCTAACCAGACAGGGCTGTGAGCTCTAAGGAGGGGGAAAGAACCAAAGGAGCCGTAAAGTTGGCCTACGTTTTAGAGAAACATCTCTACCACACAGATGTTACTGCCACAGCATTACCCTTTTTTCCGTATGTGCGGTCACATACACGAATGGGCTGCCAAGAACGGTTATAGACTCTCCGTCCTTGCAGGCGGTCAAGACTCAACTTGACACAGGCCTGGGCAGCCTGGTCTCCTCAGACCTGTACCAATCAGAGCTGAACTAGTTAACTTCTGAAGGTCCCTTCCAACCTGAAGTGTTCTGTGGTATCTAATCATTTTGATATTGCATACATTTAAAACAGTATCACCATGCTGTTGGTACATCATCCACCCTGCAAATGTAGCCTCCTATCACACCTTTATTCATTTACGTTGCTTTTTTGAAACTAATCTGTTTTTACCAAATTCAAGTCTCTTCCCTTACCTCAGCTTTAGTCATTCTCTTCTGCTAGCTGGCTTATACACTGCTTTCTCTTCAGCTTCCAGCAAATTTGCCTTCATTGTTTTTCCAGTCCATACCTCACCATCTTCTTTTCCTAATCCACCTTACTGTGTTTATTTCTGTGCATCTGCATCACTAAACTTTTTCTGTAAACCTCCTGTTTGCTAGGAATTTTGTCAGCAAAAACCTGAGAAAGATTTCCTTTACCCACTTCAAATACTGCACCTCATTAGTCAAAAAGCAGCTGAAAGTATCCATTTTTAGGAAAATACATGAGCCCTGGGGTAGGGCCTTGAATGGCTGCTCAACAAGATTTGTTCACATGTATGCTACTTAAACTCAAGAGCTGTCCTACAGAAAAGAAGTACAGACTTAGTCATGAGGGGCTCACTGAAATGAAAATTTGAGACCTGACTTTGTGAAGTCTTGCAAATCTTCACAGATGATACACAAGTTGCAATTTTCAAAGGCACATTAATGACAACATTCTGGAAGACTTTCACAAGGATAGTAATGCAAACTGCATTCCTGAAATGATTAGTCATCAAAACACTCCTATGGTATTCATGCAAAAAAAATATTACCATCCTTTAAGACGGTTAAGATATTTCCCATAAAAAAATTCAGCCTGAGACAGAACACGACTGGACTGAAAAAATCTGTGAACAGTGGAAGCAACAGCCAGTTGCAAATAGTGATGCTGAAACAAGTCTCACACTATTACTTCCAAAACAAAAGCAGTTCATGATGCACACTGCAGACTTTACTATGCTTTTTGACAAAAGCTGCACAAGCGATGTAAACCCCCAGTACAGCATTGATAGGTAAAATATGCTATCCGGCCTAGCACATAGGCGCAACTTGTATTTAAAAAAGCCACCAAGACCCCCAAATTCTCTGAACAGAAAAAACTGAACTCAAGTATGCTTTAAATTTTCAACACTCAGAACCCAGGCAGGGGTGGGGAAGAAGGTAAAGAAGAGATTTTGGCTAAAAATTATGGATCTTTCATAAAGACTTCATCAAGCTGCCTATCTAGAGAGCACCTCTTGTATTTTTCATACATTTTTCAACTCAATCTAGCAACTGGAAACAAGAGTCTCTGCTGAAAACTAGGAATCGAACAACTAAGATCAGGTGGGATTTAGGCAGATGGAAAGCATAGTCAGTAGAAGGCATGCTGCCATGGAGCACAAAGGGTGTTTGGGGCACCTGGGAATTCTGGCAGCTTGAGGATGGCAAGAAAAGACCCCATACAGTGGAGCTTGTGGCAAACAACAGCTGGAAAATAGCAGGAATTTGCCGTTTAAAGAATAACTATGCCCCTCTATTGCTGGACAAAGGAAAAGATCGGCAGTGACAGTAGCAGAAACTCCTTGGAGAGGTGAAAAAAACCCCCAAAACTAAACAAAACAGAATGTTACTGCTGTTAGAGGATGATTAACATGAAATGGAATGAAGTTTGTAATAGCAGTCATGGAAGAAAACTTATGATTGTAAAATGCAATCTAGAACGTGCAGGAAGAAAGAACAGAAAAAAAAAGTCAGGAAAAAATGCTACTCCAGACATTCAGCAACCTTGTGATGGTTCACCCCTCCTTGTGCAGACAGCACTGAGAAGCTTAAAATAATACCCATTTGTTTCATTTGAAAAGAAATATCACTTTTATTTTTCAGTACACTTCTACATAATGTACAAAACTGTTGTAATTCTATAAAACTTGTAAAAACAACAAAACAAAACCAGGCCAGCAGAATGGCAAATAACACATAACCCCGCAATGCTGAAACTTTCATTAAGGAATTTTAGGAAACTGCATTCCCATGTTTGACAAAGCTGGATCCCAAAAGAATTTCAAATATGTCAGCACATTAACACAGTTATCTGATTAACAAACATTTGAAAAATCAAAATTAGCACCTACAATTAACATTCTGGTTAAACACACTTCAACTGGTAACTAACATGCATTACAGCCTCCTGGATCTCAGTGCAAAAAACAAGTGATGTAGCTGAAAAACCAACCAGCCCAAAGTTTTTTAGAGGACCCAAGTGTATA
Source organism: Psittacus erithacus (assembly GCA_009867235.2). Lineage (NCBI taxonomy): Eukaryota > Metazoa > Chordata > Aves > Psittaciformes > Psittacidae > Psittacus > Psittacus erithacus. The sequence continues at coordinate 2,653 of WYDI02034024.1, read as the reverse complement.
ACTTATATAAAGTAATTTGACAGCTGTAAGCCTGGAAATAAAAACATAGCAGAACTAGGGCTCTCTAAAGTCTTACTTCTTTATATTCCCATATACACCTGTATGATAATCTTTTCCAATTTTACACTAGAAATCTGTAGCAGGATCAGAAATGATATCCAGATCCTGGGGGTACTTTGATCAAATGCTTCAATACATGATACATGGATTTCTTTCTTCATCACCAGCCCCTGCCTTTTTCAGTATCTTACCATTGCACTGAAACACTGATTTCACACTATAATTGGTCAAATTGACCTTTAGTGAATAAAAATAAACTCTTAGACATTCCTAAATTTCTACATGCTTTCTCCTATAATCTTAATATCTTTTACTGTATTTTTTTCTGGTCTGTGGTAAAGGCAAGCAAAACATAATTAAAAAGCAATTTCCACCACATCAGTCCTCCATGGTATAAAAACAAGGCTGAAATACAAAACAAAAACTTCTACTAAAGCATATTATAACAGCAGTTGGATTCAGATGAAGGGGTAAGATACACAGTTTAATAGCGAATGACAATTATTTTCTAGACAGCAAAGAACTGTTGCAAATAATGAATCACAGGCTCTAACCCTGGCCCTGGAGAAAAACCTAATTGAGACTGCTGGCACTGTCAGTTGCATAAGTATGATGTATACTCTATGAGTGGCAGCACAGCTAACTTGCAGGGACTCATCGCCCAGAACAGAGGTTTGCAGTCAAACTCAAGACTCCTTTTCACTCTTTTTGCAGGAACCTTTCTGTTTCACCAGAGATACATCCTGATTATAATGCAGTTCCAGACTAATTCAATGGCACAGAGTTTGGTATCTACAGAAATAACATATAAATGCAAGAACAAATTTATTACTGTCATAACCAAAAACAACTCTTCTGACTTCAGTGTGAGCAGCAAGAACTGTATTTAGCCTCACATAATTACTTTATGTTCCAACAATCTTTCTCCCTTGTCATTACCATATATTCAGTTTACATTATGAATGCCATCTACAAATTGTGAATGTTAAAAATATTGTCAGAGATCAACACCTGCATTTTACAAAATAAAATAAAATTAAAACAAGTGCAAATAAAGAATGTTTACAAACCCTTACTCTAATGCTACAAGATCATGCATTCTTTGTGCCATTTCACATTGCGGGAGTGCTAAGGCTGCTCTGTTTTCTGAATATATGGAACTCAAAAAAACCCCATAGATCAGAAAGCCACCCACTAAGAGGTCCTACACATGCAGAGAAGGCTCAGGTTGATCCCAAATACGACTGCTAACTTCACATGTTCCTTGAACATATTAAAGAAGAAATTACTGGTTAATCAGTGGAGGTCAGAATAGTTCCATCAGTTTATTAACTGTCAGAAGTGCTGACAGAAAGCTAATTAAACTTATGACGCAGCTCTGGGACCAGCAAATGCTTAGCTAAATTATCACATTTGCTTTGGGCAGCACTATTACAATAGCACTGCTTCTAAGTAACTTCCTCAACCACCAGCACAGCTTCCTGAGCCAGAGATTCAAAACAGATCTGGAAGTCTTTGGAGAGATCAAATTCCAAAAATCTGCATGAAAGGTACAAGCAATTGAGATACACAGAGCATCATTTGCAGAGGCACAGAGACCAGAATCTGGAAAATTTTACTGAAGTACAAAAAAGTATACTAATGCACCAGGTTAGTGATCAATGCACTCACGAGACCATTATTCTTAACACATTGCTGTATAGGCTTGCTTGAGAGCAGGGCATATAATCTGTATAGAAACATCAAATTCAAATATGACTAAAACCACACATCATTCAGAACACTTGTGTGTGTGTGTGCGCGCGTGTATGAGATGGTTTGCAGGTGTACTGCAACAGGAATAATGTAACTCACCTACCAAAACAAGCCAGTAAGTTTCTCTTAGCCAAACTTGTATAACCTATGCTCAGTTTCCCTTCTTTTCTAAAAGCAAACCTCATTTCCTTACTGCAGACTGACTACTAATAAATTATTTTTAGTTTAATAGAAAAAAAAACCAGTAAGGATAAATAATTATATTATTCACACTCAGAAAATGAAAGTTGGGCCTCAGATCAGAAAAAAGCTTAAGCTATGATAGGTCGCCTGATTTTCTGTTTTATATTTGAAAAACACCTTTAAACTTCTAAGGAAAAAGACAAAAATCCAATAAACTAACAAAACCAAATAACCAAAAATCTTTAAATAATTTTAGCACACATTAGTGAAATAAAGCACTAGGTTTCACTCCAAGTGGATTTTCCCCTCAGAAGTCACAAAGTAAGAAACACACTTAACCAACAAACCTATGTGTTTTTAAAACTACTGGCTTTTTGGGGGTTGTTTTTTGTGTGTATATCAAATACATACACACAAAGTCTTGGCTATACAAAGAAGGCAATACAGACGATGCATGTCAGCACTGTATTCATATTACTCCTAGAAATAAGCAGTAATGCCTATCTACAGCAAATCATAGAACAGAATCATAGAATAGTTGGGGGTGGGAAGGACCTTAAGATCATCTAGTTCCAACCCCCCTGCCAGGGGCAGGGACACCTCACACTAAACCATGCCACCCAAGGCTCTGTCCAACCTGGCCTTGAACACCGCC